>APFE031043174.1:301621-340749 GCA_000404065.3 Pinus taeda
ACGGATGACCCCCCAACTTTGTTTTGGTTTGTAAGACCACAAAGTCAACCGGGTAGTTCCATGATTCTACAGAGATTATAAGATCTTCAATGACCCCTTCCGGTTTGATCGTAGAACGGTCAGCTAGTTCTAAGATAGTAGGAGTTTCCCTGATAAAATTTTTCAATTGAAGCAATTGAGCTGTCTCGAGAGTCATGATGTTTATTTCGGCTCCTAAGTCTACTAAGACCTTAGAGATAAAGGTTTTTCCTACCTGGACTGTTACTGTAGGGTGACCAGGGTCACCATACTTGACAGGATTCATCTTTTTCAGTCATTAAGGCAGTTAATTCCCCCATCACATGAACTGTGAGGGGGTCTTTAGCCTTCCTTCCAGGTTTCTCTACACAGATGTCTCTAATAGTTCTAGCGTATATAGGAACATCCCTTAGTGCTTGCAATAATGGGATTTTGACATACAAGTTCTATAACTCTCCTAACAGATTGAAGGTAGGCTGTTCAGGTACTTTAGTGAGAGTTAGTCTTTCCGGGAATGGTGGGTCTACCGTTTGGTCATTATTGTTGGGTGCTGTTTCTACTGTTTCAGTATTATGGTTCGCTGATTTCTCTTTTCTAGTCTCTTTTTTATCAGAGTCTGTGATATCATCTATAATAGGTTCCACTATTCTCCCTGAGCGGAGATGGATGTCATTACATTGCAGGGGAGGAATAGACTGACTCTGAATGTCAATAACTTGCAGGGCTTTATTATTCGGGTTAGGGTTAGGTTGTACAGGCAGCTGTGGTCTCATTGTCTGATTATTCGGAGGATTATTAGGTGGTAAGGAAAGAGATTGTTGTTGTTGAGGAAAAGGTATCTGTTGGGCTGCCCAGTTTGGGTTCCATTGATCAAAGTATGGTTGCTGGGGGGCCCAAGGGTTCCACATAGTAGGGTCGGGAAAAGGTTGCTGCATAAGTGGAAAGTTCATTGTGTTGAAGGGTGGGTATTGCATCTGATTCATGGGTGGGTAAAAAGGAGGACTATTATTCCAACGATTGAATGTTGTATTAGAGCTCGTACCTTGTCTTTGTGGCCATTGCCTCCTCTGAGTCATTAGATACACCGCTTCAGCGTCTTCTTCAGTTGTTTGCAGTGCTGCTTTGATTCCAGGCAAAGAGGGGCATTGCTGTGTTTCATGATCCTTCTTGCAGATTGTGCATATAGGCATCCTATCCAGTGGGCATTCTCTAAGTGGATGTTTCTCTCTGCATTTTGAACAGAAAATCGCCAGAGCAGCTTCCACTTCTGCCTGTTTCTTCTTGACCTGCAGAGAGTCAATCTGTGAAGCAAAAGAACTTAGCATTTCAGTTTTAAATTCTTCTAATAAGTTACCTATCTCTGCTCTTGTTGCTCCTCCACTGGCTGACTTTTGAACCCTTGAATACACATTATCTCTACCTTTCGATCTGCCTGCCGCTCCCCTTGAACACCGCATACAGAGCTTAATAATTTCTTCAAAGGGTTCTTTAGAAATGTCCCCTTTTCCAAGCATGTTCAGCATGTCTAGGCAATCATCTCTTACCCCTTTTAGCAGTATGGTCTTCAAAATATCTTTGCTCATATTAGAATGATCAGACCGCTGCAGATTATACTGTAATCTTTCCACGAAATCTTCTAAATTCTCATCCTCTTTCTGGACCATTTTAAACAATTCTTCCTTTCTTTCTCTTGTCCGACAGTAGTCTTGATACTTAGCCAGAAATTCCTCTTTCATTTGGTCCCAGGTGGTGATTGCGTGAGCTCCCAAGCTCATAAACCACCTCAATGCGTTCCCTTTTAGTGTTGCTGGAAACAATTTCAGCTTCTGATTAGGACTTATGTAATCATAGCTTCTGCACAGTATGTCGAATTCGAAGAGGAATTCGTCTGGATCCTCGGAGGACTACCCATGGAAATTGGGTAACGCCGAGAGTGGAACATTTTTCATGGGGGTCGTTCCTCTCGGAAGTTCCCCAATAGGGAATTCCAGGGTAGAGAGCGAATTTTCCCCTCTCCCTTCTGTTCTGTTATCCTCCATTGGGATTTTCCCTGAATCGCTTGCCTTGTCTTCTACGGCTTCTGTTTCTTCGGGTTCCTCTTCCGGTTCCTCTGTGTACTCTGGTGCTTCCAGCTTCCTCTCAAGTCCTATCACTTCCTCTGTCTGCTGGTCTGTTTGTGAGGAGTATTGGATCTGGGGTCTCCGAGAACTCGTCCTCTGTGATGCTTCGGCCTTAGAGATGATTTCGTCGATGAAAGTCTTCCTTCCTCCTTTGCCGCCTGTAAAATTAGGTTTCTTGCGTCCTCTCATACACCTGTTATTTTCACAAAGAAACCATTAATGCTTTTAGAGTTCTTTAGTTGCCTTCCCCGGCAACGGCGCCAAAATGTTGGCTAGTTGAATTGTTTATGAATTAAACATTCAAGTACCACATTAATTGTCGACCAGGGAAAGTCTTTTTATTTCAAAGGCACTGCATACTGTATGTACTTAAAGTGTAAAAGCATCGAAAGCTGTAGTATACGTAATTCTTACGCTATGTCATTACAGTACTTGTTAAAATGAAAACAATTAATTAAATCTACAAATCTGAAAAGCAAAATAATGGATGCTCTATTGGCAGAGGATCAGGACCCTATCCTCCAGATGGGGACGTTCAGCACCTGCCCCTGTAATCAGAATTACTGATGCACACTGCACTCTCATTCACCAGTGAGAAACAAAACTCAAAGATAAATGAAACAGAGTACTAGTAAAACAAAGAATACCAGAGGTAATGCTATCAAATCCACACAGAGTACTGAAAAGAAATTGCTGCACACTTACACACTTGACAGGAAAGTAAATGGGTGAATCTTGTGAAGAAGGTGGGCCCAGTCCCTCTCACAAGATTCCCCAGGAAAACGAAGATGGGATTAAGTGCTCAAAAAGGTTCTATATTCATCTGCCAAAAAGATCAAATACAATAGAGTTCAGCCTTGCTGATGTTCTCAGAATCTCACTTACAGACTGACCATAGACACCGAACTTCCCCCGTTTCATGTAGATGTCTCCTCTTTATAGAGGAGACATCTATTACAATAGAATATTACAGCCTATTCAGTTAACCCATTTTTTCAAAAATAAGCAATTCAGAGTGCTGTTACAACAGTATGATGATACATCCTTTTCTTAAGCTTTAGCTGTTACAAGGCGGGTAACTGATTTTGATTGTCTTCTCGGGATCTTCATATTCCTTCGCCATTTCCCCATGCTGTTCATGCTGACTATGTTCTTTTTCTTTAGACTTCCGCTTGATTATGCCACATCACAATTCTCTAGATAGCTGCCATCTGTTGTCCATGGCTGTTACAAAATAGCTTGCTTTAGGTAATTGTTGTTGCTGGTGTTGCAGCAACTGCGTAGTTGCTGTTTCTGGTGTTGCAGCAACTGCGTAGTTGTTGTTTCTGGTGTTACAACAACTATTCATTATAACTCCTGCAAGCTTAAGATGATTATTTGACAATTTAGTCAGTGTTTCCAACGATAAGTATAAAGATATTCACAAATATGAAATAAACAATTAAACATAGACGTGCGGAAGGTTACTTCATACCTTGGGGTTAATATGTCATTATAAAATAAAAGCTTTCACTTATGACTGCAAAAAGGGTAATTATACGGCAAAAGATAAGGTCAAAAATAGGTCAATTGTGAGTCCCAATAGCCACGTGGCACCCTCTTACTAGTCCTCAAAAAAGAATATTTTGGGAATATTTTAGGGAATATTCTCAAGAATATTCTATTTTAAATTTTTTTGAAAAAAAATTCAAAAATTGAGGGTTATTTGGTGACTTTATTTTTGACGTAACTTCTACATATGGAGACCATTTTTTGAACTGTTCATGGCACTAGAATCAGGAGGATGAGCTCCGTCTGGTCATTTAGGTTCGAACTAGTTATGAGCACTTTCATTTTTAAGCATTTTTCAACACTTGGTCTTGAGCTCCCGATCAGCGCTGCTCTGACTTCATGAGGGGTAGTATGGTTCAGGGTGATCGAAGACTTTGATTGATTTTCAATCATACCAGTGGCTTTTTCAAAGAGGGTGAGAATCTCATGTAAGGAGGATGAGTCCCTAATGCTACCATCTAGGAATATCAAGACATCATCTATAAAAAGCAGGTGAGTGAGATGGTAGAGATCATTCATTGTAAGGCCTTTTAGTCTTTCCTCCCTTTCTGTAGAGGAAATGAGCCTACTGAGACCTTACATCACTAAAAGGGATAGTAGATGTGACAAGGGACATCCCTACCTCAGCCCTCGATCGGCATGAAAGAAATGGGATGCTGAACCATTAATCAGGATGTTGTATGAGACAATGTTTATGAAGAAAATTATCCATTTTATGAAAGCTATAGGGAAGCCTAAGTGGATAAGGATCGTCTTAATGTAGAGCCAACTTACATGACCAAATGCCTTGGCAAGATCAATCTTGAGAATTATTCTTTCTAGATTCTTAGATTTGATAGAGTGTATGGATTCCTGGGTTGTGCCAATGGCTTCATGGATCTGCCTATTATGGAGGAAAGTGAATTGCTCATGGTAGATGTGATGGGATAGTATGGGTCGAAGCAAATTTGCTATGATCTTAGAAATAATTTTGTAAATGGTATTGCAGAGAGACATTGGACAATAATCATTGAAGGATGCCAGGGAGTCCAATTTTGGGATAAGAGCAATGAAAGTGGTATTGATGGCCTCATACATTCTCCCATATGTTCTACACTCTTAGACTACATTGAGAAGGTCGTTCCCGATGATTTCAAAGAATGCTAAATAAAATTCAATAGGCCAACCATCTGATCTAGGGCTCTTGTCTTTCTGGAACCATTTTAGAGTCCCTTCCAGTTCCTCTCTGGTGATAGGTGCAGTGATCTCATCGGTTGTATCCTGGTTGAAAAATCTAGAAAATTGCCTAGCTACTCAGATGATCTCAGCCAGATTTGTGACCAGAGGTTCCTTGAAAAGATGTTGGAAGTGTGATATGCCCAGCTATGAGACTTGGTTGAAGGTTTTAGCAATTTCTCCATCAGGGGTGGGAAATTTCCAAATAGTATTGGTGGCTTTTCTTCCTTTGGCATAGTTTTGGAAGTAACTAGTATTCTCATCCCCTACTTTGAGCTAGATAGCACGACTCTTGAGTCTCCAAGATTCCTCTCGTTCCTTCAAGATCTTTGATCTTTTGTTTTTGAGTTCAATCAGATTGGATTTGGCTTCAGCACTCATGAAATCCCTATTGTTATCATCGGTAAGGTCTTCCAGGGCTGCTTCCATAGTTGAGAGGATATGGTTATCCTTTTGATGTTTTTCTTTGGCCCTCTTGATAGTGAGCTTCTTGAGCTAAAAAAGGTTTTGATAGAAGCCTTTAGCCCATGATTGATACCAAGAGGGTAGGTTTTGTGTCGAATGATTAGTGACCAGCTCAGTGAAGGAGGGATCATGTATCCATACAGATTTGAACTTGAAGGGAGTCTGAGGTTTAATTGGTGGACCAGATACTTCCAGGTAGATAGATGAGTGGTCAGATATGCCTCCTGACCCAACCCACTGCCGATAATGGGACAAACGATGCAACAACTGATTCTTGATAACATATCGGTCTAGCCTTTTGGTGAGGGCAGCCTCCCCAACCCTTCTATTCCTCAAAATAGGCAGGGGCTTAATCATAAGAAAATCAGTGAGTTGGGCCTGATCAAGGAGGTTTTCCATAGTATCTAAGAGTGGATTGATCTGAGCCGATGAGCCCCAGGACTCAATGAGGCCGATAGAAAAATTAAAACCCCCTCCCAAAATGAAGTTGTCAGCAGAGGATAAGGATAGTCTGAGGAGGTGGTTCTAGAAGGCATCCCTACCTTGGCAGGGCCCATAAACATTCATGACCCTGAAATCCATTCCCAAATATACTAAGAAAAAATCAATACCCAACTATCCCTTACCTCCCTAGGTCACTATGGGTTTTATGGGTTGGGATTGTATCCCATAGCCAGACCACCAGATCGACCCATAGCATCCAAAGCAGTGAAAACCCACCTAGGGCATATACCTTGAAGAATATTTGTCATGTATTGTGCATCCCCTATGGTTTCTTGAAGGAGGATTAGGTCAACCGGCTCCACAATAAATAGTCGACGAAGGGTTAGTTTTTTGGGAGAACTGGTCAAACCCTTGCATTTAAAGGAGGGGCATTTCATGGGGTAACCATGTCATGGGTTTGATTTGCTCTAAGAACCCGATTGAAAGAGGACTAGCTTCCCAAGATCACCTCAACCCCAGCACAAAGAATGGCATGTGAGAGATATGATTTGCACCCACAAAGTGGTTTGGCAGAGGATGCAGGAAGTGACAGACCAAGGCCTCTGTTGTAAAGATGAAAGACCCTGGTGGGAGTTCGTGAGCGAAGGTTATAGGGATGAGGGGGAGTCTAGGGAGATGGAGGGAGTGAGGGGGATTTCACTAGGTGCATAATAGGAGGGGTGGTAGAATCAACCAAGTGATGAGGGAGAGGTGTGCATGTGATAGAGGTAGGGGAGGTGAAACATTGCAAAATCAGTGTATAATGCAAATGTTATGTAGAAGATGCATTTACAAAATATAGAATAGGGGATGAGGGAAGAGGAAGACCTGCAGAACGAGCCACTTCTACTGCTGTCGACCAAATAAATCGATCTTGTGGACAAGACCGATCTCCCTAGTCTCAGAAGATAGTCTAGCAACAAAAAGACAAATAAATTTATCTTTCTCTAGACATGTACGATTTACAATTAAATACTATAAAGGTGTTAAGACCCTACCTTAGATCCAATGCTTGTTCGTAGCAACCATCCTTCAGTTGTTTGAAAGAGTTACCTTTGAGGACCTACAATCACACACAAGAAAACATTAAATAGCACCTGCATAGCAAATATCATAAATCATGTCCATTATGGTGATCAAGGAATACACAAAATAAACCATAAATCAACAACTTATTGAGAGAAACAAACTTATTTGTATTAACTTTGAAGTAGAATAACCTTACAACCTTTTCAGCCTTGATGTTGAACAAGCTCTTCCTGGGGTCCGAAACAAGAATTTCCTTTACTTTGACAAGCCTTGCACTCTTCCAAATGAGATCATAGAGGTATGTAATCTCTCCTCATGAAAACCCAACTAAGAAGACTAAGTTCCAACAGCATTTCACCTCAAAAATATTCAACTTCTAACCTCCCAAGTAACCAAACCAATGCTTCTTTTTATAGTGTAGTGGAGGAGGTTACATGTCCATCTACAAAGGGATAGAATCCTCCTTCAAAGGGATAAGCTCCTCACATCAAGGGGTTAGCTCCTTAAGGTATGTGATGCATGAACCTTAAGAGAGCGAACTTTCGACCTCAAGATTCCTTCCAGAAGCTTCTAGAAATGACTGAAAGTGAATTTTTATAATGTACTCCCACCTTTTTAACTTTTACAGGGGTCCACACCCATAACATAGAGACAGAGCGGTTAGGTGCGCAGGAGACAGGACTACAGGTAATGCAAAGAGAAAGTATGGAACCAAAGTTTTAGATACTTTTGAGGGCTTTCTCTTATTTTCAAGGCTTGATATGAGGAACTAAGACTTAAGACTTGCAAAGGAGGAAAGTATGAGTGGCAATGGACTCACACAGATTGCAGAATGTCAAGGTGACAATTTTTAGTGTAACAGATTGCCCCCTAAAGTGCGAAGTCTATAATAGATGAAGACAGAGTCTGTCATTTATGAAGAGTGAAGTACTTAATCATTTCAAGGATCATCCTATGGACACCTCAGTTGGAACCTATAAAAATGTTCAATGCAAAAATAATATCATATATATATATATATATATATATATATTATAAAATTATATATATATATATTACATATATATATATATATATATATTTATATATATAAATATATATATATATATATATATAATAGACATATCATTGTTGAGGTAGGCATTCCCATACACATATCAAAACTGACTAGAAAACTGACTAAATTGTTCTGATACAGGAATGATTTTGCAATATATCAAGAGTATAAACATGTGTAGACACAGTATGGGTGAAACCATCTGTTTATGAATAGTCCAGTGTATAATGAATAACAAAATTCCTTGCAACCTAGATAGTAGAAACTAGATCCAGGGTCTTGATTTCTCCTTCCCGAACTAGTACAATTCTATCCATGTGAATAAATGTGTCGAAGTCAAACATGGTAGAAACCACTTGATTACTAGTCAATGATGTGAACTATTAACAAGTGTGAGATAAACCACCAGTAATGTTAATGGATCTTAAAGTACTCAATACAATCCATGAAATGTGAATAAATGAGCCAAAGTTGAACATGTCATAGAATCCTTTGATCGAAGGTCAATGATGCAACCAATCATCAAAGGTGAGAAACCTGCCATTAGGGCATGCAGATTTCAAGGTACTGACAATTTCTAGATCAACTTCCTAGATCATGAGCTGATGTTGATAGAAAGTGATCCGTCGTAGGCAAGCCCACACCACGAAATCATAGATCAAGTTTTGAAGAAATATATCGTCAAGGACTGGCTCAGGGATGGTCAAAGTGGATGATAGATATTTTGCAGATGAATGGTTTGTTTGAACTGATCTCTTGAACACATAACGACACTGCAGATGGTTTGGTGATAATTGACCCAAAGCTAATACCCAGAAACCAGCTAAAAAATTTCAATATGGTTTGATTAACTGTTAGGAAAAGGATTTCCCAACTTAGGTGAACAAAATGTGTTGTGTTCAAGAGTGGTTAACGACTTTTCTAGAAACAAAGTGTAACAAACATGTTCATTTTTCTCTCTTTTCCCCCACCATTTCTGGCAAGTACCTCTTTATTTTTGACAAGCTTTAGGAGGATAACATTTGCTTGTTTATAAGCTCATCCTTCGGATGAGTCCAACTTAGTTTAAAATTCGAACCCTAAGAAGGAGTGGTTTGTTCCTGTTTAAAATTGAACATGTCCTTTACTATTAAATTTTAATGAGTCGAGTATAGGAAAAACTCGGTGTTTTTCAATATTAGGGAGTCAAAAGAAAAACTTAAGAAAACTCCATGGCGGTCCATTTTCGTAAATTTGTGTCCCTCAAGCCTGAAAAGGTATAAAATAATATTCGAGAGAACCACTTGACCATTACGATCAAGGAGTACTTTTCATAATTAGTGGCCCTGATCTGAAAAAGTAAAAAAGTGATTGGAGACACATTGTTTCATAACCAGTATCGAACTTGAAATGACAAAATTCCAGTGATCTTTTCATGTTTATACGTCAAAAAAGAGTTGTAAGTGGACAGTCTTTTTATTCTGTTTAACAAGTTAAAAGGGAAAAACTTGGCAATCTTTTCATATTTTACGAGTCAGAAAAGAGCTTAAAGAAGACTCATCCTAGAGGAAAGAGTGGTATAAAGGGTAGCAACTGGTTCTGACAATGGTGGAACTGCTCAAACATGTAATGGTTAAGAGGCTAGCTAATAAAACCACTCATCATTGTGGTCCCTCAAGAAAGGAAAAACAACCAAGTGAAAGCATATGATCAGCCAAAGAGATGGTGGTGATGGAATGAAAACAACCAAGGCTCATCTAGCAGAATTTAGCAGATAAAAACAACAATCACGAGATGTAAATCGGATATGGGTTCATTTTTACACAGGCTTGAACCATACAGAACTCTACTTGGATTCAGTTTCATGTTTAAACAAGCTTGAAATGAAAAAATATGGTTGTTATAAGTTCACATGCCCCCGACATAATGACTCAAATCGAGGTACATGCCCCCCATGCTTCATTGCATTCAACAAGGTGGATGGAATGAAAGTTCACTTTCAGGATCTTGGAAAGACTCAAAGACTCGATTTGGAAAGGGAGTTGTTTCATATTTTAATGAGGTTGACACAGTAAAAAAAATATCCTCATAACCCGTGTTTCATTTTTTAAACGAGCTTGACACATGACAAGGAACTATGCTCCATAATCCTTGTTTCATTTTTTAACGAGCTTGACACAAGACATGGAACTATGCTCCAGACACCTGGTTTCATTTTTTAGTGAGGTTGACACAGAAACAAACTATCCTTGAGACATCTGGTTTCATTTTTTAATGAGGTTGACACAGGAAATAACTATCCTCGAGACATCCAGTTTCATTTTTTAACGAGGTTGACACAGGAAAAAACTATGCTCGATACATCCGGTTTCATTTTTTAATGAGGTTGACACAAGAAAAACTATCCTCGAGACATCTGATTTCATTTTTTAACGAGGTTAACATAGGAAAAAACTATCCTCAAGACATCTAGTTTCATTTTTTAACGAGGTTGACATAGGAAAAAACTATCCTTGACCTAGATCAAGAATAAGAAAATGATTGTACAGCCTTATATGCAATTTCAAAGGGGATCAAAGCCATTGTGCCATCAAATGAATCCACCTCAGAATCGGAAGGTACCATTCGAGGATCATCAAAAGTAATAGTATTCAATGAAATCATATGAATAGTTGTAATATAAGGCGATATGTTAGGAGGAGGGAAGGAAAGAGTTCCTAGTAGACCAGAATCTTTAATCAAACCTACGCCAACATCTTTGTAAGGGATAGCCATTTTATCGATGTGCTCAACACTATTTGTAGAGGTTGGGTCAGATGAGAAATAGGCTAGCTGGTCTATCGTAATGATCTTTCCATTATGAGGAAACTTGATGAGCTGAAAGACTGATGAAACAATAGCAGTCATAGCATAAGACCAACTGCGACCTAGGAGAAGGTTGTAATCTAGAGGAGCATCAACCACTTCCACATCTAGATTTATGGTTTTCCATTCGACCCCTATAGGTAAATCCTGCAAAATACCAAAATGTTGGAACCCTCGGCCATCAAAATCCTTTAGAATTGTCGGAGACTGATTGAGTGTGGGAGAACCAAGTGATCTCCAACACTGGATCGACATCATACACATAGAAGCCCCTTTCATTTTTATCCATTTTATATTTTGAATTTTGTTTCTTTTTGTTCTTCCCTTTCTCTTTACTATAGGATTTGGTCATAGATGAATCTACGACATGGACATCGACAGAAACTTTAGCGGAAGAATCTCCTTTCGGGGAATCAGGTAAAGTTGTTGTAGGAGAAGAATTCTTTGAAGATTTCTTCTTGCTTTTAGTACTAACTAAACTAATCATACCATCAGTGGCATGAGACCCTGAAGGAGCTATATTTGTTTGACTGCATTTCGAAAGATCAGGGATTTTTTCATGTAAAGTACCTGACTACGTATAGACGAGAACAAGGTACTGAGCCTGATAATGAATTGCTCTTCAGTGACAACTCCTCCCTTAGCTACATCTTCAGTGATTTTAGGTAACAATGATTTAATGAACCATTCTGCTAAAATTTGATCCCGAATGAAAATTTTCACTAAATGATTTCTACGTTGCCATTCATGAATATGATCAGAAATATATTTGTACGTTGATTATTGTAGTGAAGTTAACAGTTTTGTGCCATTGTTGTATCTTACAAGCAACTGAAAATGAGTTAAGAAAGAAGTGGCTAACTGATTAAAATTATTAAAAGAGCATCGTGGTAACTCAATGTACCATTTGGCAGCAAGACCAATAAGAGTTCTTTGAAAAAGACGCAATCAAATTGAATCATCAACGATTGAATTAGATGCACACCAAAGGTGATAAGTCATAACATGATTTGACGGATCTTCTCCTGACTTACCCTCGAATTTCAGGATATCACTGGGCAACTTATTAGGTATTGGTGGCCAATACATGATAGTAAATAGGATCTTTCGTAAGGCGCGACAAATCAGGTAAATTCAAAGTTGCAATAAATGGTCACTGATGGTTAGGGTTGCGAAAACCTTGAGTAATGAGACCAGCTCCAGGAGGAGGATATCGAGAATAACCTGGAATTGGATTCGCATTAGGAATGTTATAACCTCCTGGACAACCAGGATTAACTAGACCAAACTGAGGTTGTTGAGGCTGTTCATAAGTATAGCCAGGATATGGTTGATACTAATAAAATGGGTTTTGTACAGTAGGACCGGATTGATACTATCCCTGGTACGGTTGATAAGTGAATTGTGGTTGACTTGTAGCAATCTTAATTAGACCAGCTTGTCCTGTAAGCATCTGAGCTGAAGTATGAACTATAGGTCCTAACTATGGAAGAGAGACTTGAGGAGTTTGCATTGATGCAGGGATAGTAGAAACCAAAGCTACATATACTCCAAAAATATGTGTGGTATGTTGAACAAAAGTTGAAGTAGTTGCAGCAGTTTGAGGCGGAGTCTGAGGTGATCTAGGCCCAGGCTGCTGAACTAAACCAGGTGCGGGGGTTTCAACAGTAGGTTGGATAGGTGGCTGGGTTGGACCAGAAACCAAAGGTTGTCCAGGTTGATTAGACAACTACACATTAGGTTGTATAGTCTATTGAATTTGAGACGAATCCCACGCCATATTCATTATGGAGTATGGACCTATACAAGGTTGAACATATGGAGGACCATAACCTGGTTGAACGCAGGGCTAATAATTAAGTGGTACATTTCTAGCTCCTTGTACAAATGATTGACCAGAAGGTGGTTGGAAACCTTGAGTTGGGTACTGACCTTAAGGTCGATAACCCTGAGGCACGTACTGATTCTGGGGTTGATAACCATTTTGAGAAGTATATTGAGTTTGGGGTTGACCTTGGGGTATGTATTATCCATGAGGTATGCACTGTCCTTGAGGTTGCCCCCCAAGTGGGAAATGACTACCTTGAGGTGGCCCCCCAGGTGGTAACTGACTACCTTGAGGTTGAGGATTTGGAATACTACTAGACATCATAAGAATTTGCTCTACGTTCAATGTTTTAGTTCCATTACTACCAGGTCATAACTGATGTTCAGTCTGTAGAGGAGTTGCTCCTGAAAAAGTACTAGAGAGTGACTAGTACCCCAAAGGAACAGAAGGACCACCATATAAAAATGTTTCCGATGACTTGGAAAACATAGATGAATGTCTTGACATGATCGATGAAGGATAATAACCTCTTTGTATAGGATGAAAATAATCACACGCAGATAAAGAAAATTTCAATAAAAGCACCTAAAGTCTCTAAAGAAACAAACAACTCAATCACATGCCTAAAAAATCTAAGAGTTCAAACCACACACAAACAATAACTTCCCATACTAAAAACACTAGTTGGTGATGAAATCCAACTTAGTAGAAGTTTAATACAAAAAGGGTGGTTCGAACAGTTACCCCGACAACCTGCATAATGAAACAGACTGGCACAAGTTTCTTCACAAAACCATCTCGAGTGAAGAGAACCCCATAGAGAGTCCAGGTAAGTCTAGTCGATGTCTGCTCCATGTATAGTGAGATCCTTCCTTCATCGTCACCTTAGGAAATAATCTTAAGTTTATGGACACCAAGGTTACCAACAACAACAAATACAACTAGGGGAATAGTCTACGATCTGATCTACACGCAAGGGAAGAGTAACAAAGCTCAATCCCCTTGAAGGCTCCTCAACATGATCAATCCGAGTTCTACCAACAAGTGACCCCAAGCTCCTCAACAATGGTTAATCTGAGGTTTACTGTTTATAATATGCACAAATCCTCTATCTTTCCCAATGAAATAGAATTGAATGTCTCAAAGGTTCGGACATGATCTCGTGATTGACTCCTTTAAGAGAAGCTTCCCAGAATGTATCAAATACAATTGGATTTATTTCCTACCGCAAGATGTATCTACTTTCTTGTTTTAACTATCTTGGAGAGTTAATTACTCCCTACTCCAAGATACTAGCCTAAGCTATATTAGTGATAAGAGTGCTAGAAATAGAAAATATTACTAGATCAATTTTAATTAAGTGTTGCTTTTATTGGCTGTTCTTTAAGTAAATAGGTATGGAAATGAAACTTTGATGGTGTGAAGACTTGACTCCAAAAACACTAAAAAATGCACCTAAAATGATAAGCAATTCTTTTTTCTTTCAATGAAATTCTAGCTAAAAGAAAGAGTTTGAGAATGCAATTCTTTAAGAAACAATTATTTCTTTCAACATGGAAATGGAAAGAAAATATTTTTGTCTTTCTTCAATAAGAACTCAAAACGAGACTAATAATTAATGCTCACAATAAATAAATCCCTTTCCTTTTTCAAAACTCGAAACTACAAAAAACAATTTGCTTCAAAAGAGATCTACAAGTTCTAGAAAAACACTCAAAACTTACAAAAACTAATTTTGAGATCTAAAAAATTTTAAAAATCTAATTGAATAAAAGCTTCAATTATTTTTGAGGACGTTTTACTTAGTTGTTCAATAAATTAAGAATTCATTTGTTTAGAATAACAAATCAACCAAAAAACATCCAGATATGTTTTCTTTTGTAAAAATGAAATTCAAAACTTATAACAAAGTTTGTTCAAAGATTCTCAAGGAGAAAACTAAATCTATTTCTCACAAAAGATAGATTTCACAACCAAGCCAGACTCATCAAGAAGGTAAAAAGACACATGGGTAATCTAAGGTTTCTCAAGCTTTTGATCTTTGAGTCACTGCAGAGACCAAGTGAAAACCACTCCAGGCATGCAAAACTTCTAGAAAATCATCTAAAACAAAAATACTATCGGAACTCACTCACAAGAGATTTTTGACAGGAAAAATACAGATCTAGGTAGACACTAAAAATCTTAAATGAAACCTAAACTTAACTGGAAGAAGATATTTTAGGTTTTTCAAAAAAATTTACAGGGTCCATAGGCTTCTAGAAGAAACAGGTGCAGTCTCACTCTGTTTACTAAAGGAAAAATCTGGAGATGCCTGCATTGTCTGTAAAGAGAAAGTGTAGTCCCCAGAAAACTTCGAAAAAAACAAAAAACAATCCAAATTCTAAAAACTACCCAAGCCGGCATACATAAATCAAAAACTAGAAACGAAAACAAGTTTCTCAAGTAAAAAAAAAGGAAAAACAAAACTTAAAAACCTTCCGCAGTGGAGTCGCCAATTTGTTGGCCAGATAAATCGATCTTGTAGACAAGACCGATCTCCCTAGTATCAGAAGATAGTCTAGCAACAAACAGACAAATAAATTTATCTTTCTGTAGACATGTACGATTTACAAATAAATACTATAAAGGTGTTAAGAACCTACCTTAGATCCAATGCTTGTTCATAGTAGCCATCCTTCATTCGTTCGAAAGAGTTACCTTTGCGGACCTGCAATCACAAACAAGCAAACATTAAATAGCACATGCATAGGAATTATCATAAATCATGTCTATTATGGTGATCAAGGAATCCATAAAATAAACCATAAATCAACTGCTTATTGAGATAAACAAACTTATTTGTATTAACTTTGAAGTAGAAGAACCTTACAACCTTTTCAGCCTTGATGTTGAACAAGCTCTTCCTGGGGTCTGAAATAGGAATTTCATTTACTTTGACAAGCCTTGCACTCTTCCAAATGAGATCATAGAGGTATGTAATCTCTCCTCATAAAAACTCGACTAAGAAGACTAAGTTCCAACAACATTTCACCTCAAAAATATTCAGCTTCTAACCTCCCAAGTAACCAGACCAATGCTTCTTTTTATAGTACAGGGGAGGAGGTTACAGGTCCACCTATGAAGGGATGGAATCGTCCTTCAAAAGGATAAGATCCTCACATCAAGGGGTCAACTCCTTAAGGTATGGGATGCATGAACCTTAAGAGAGTGAACGTGCCACCTCAAGATTCCTTCTAGAAGCTTCTAGAAATGACTGAAAGTGAGTTTTTAGAATGTACTCATGCCTTTTTAACTTTTACAGGGGTCCACACCCATAACATAGAGACAGGGCAGTCAAGTGCGCAAGAGACATGACGATTAGGTGTGAGACCGCAGGTAATGCAAAGAGAAAGTGTGAAACCAAAGTTTTAGAGACTTTTGAGGGCTTTCTCTTATTTTCAAGGCTTGATATGAGGAACTAAGGCTTAAGACTTGCAAAGGAGGAAAGTATGAGTGGTAATGGACTCACACAGATTGTAGAATGTCAAGGTGACAATTTTTAGTGCAATAGATGCTACCCAAGCTCGAGTCAGAGGAGGGGATGGTGGTCTCGAAAGTGGTCCTGCTTTGTGCTACACTGGCTTGGATGGGGTCACCTTCCGAGGAGGTTCTAGGCCAGCCTTTGTATGCTTCTTACTGCTAATAGGAGTTCCTCTGTCAATGCCAACTTCATGTCCTGCTGGTGTCTCCCGAGCTTTCACGACTAGTGGGAATTCTTTGAATAGATGCCCAACCTTGTGACATCTTCGATATCTAAACGGCACACCCTCATAGTCCAAGATCTGTATCCTGGTGAAATTTCTCCATTGTAGGGTTATCTTTTCTTCCAGTCCCTCCCAAGTGTCCAGATGCACTAAAATACTGGCTAATGTTCAGTTTTTGGATTAGACGATGGATTTTTCATAATCTAGAAATGTACCTAGGGTACTCCCTATTTTGATAAACACCTCTTCTGACTAGTACTACGGTGGCAATCCTAGAAACCTCACCCAAAGAGGCCCTACTCCGTTCTGCTATCTTTCAAGATTGAGAAGAGGGATCCATTCTTTGAGCGTAATCGGCACCATTTCAATGTGCCAAAATAGAGTCAGGGCCATGTTCATGTATTCTTTGAGTGCAAAGTGAAGCATGAACCACCTATGAGGTAGAGTTTGTACCTTCGACAGCTGAAGGAAGATCTGCCCCCAAATATCTTTCACCCATTGCCCTAATCAATTCGTTGTATAGGTTCTACCTCGAACTCTACCCACAAATACTCTGCTTGCTTTGTCGGTGATATCCCCCATGGTGAGACCTTCACCAAATTGGATGGTGAAGTCTTTCCCAGATGCTCTAATGCGCTTGGATTTCTTCTTTCCTATCTGTGGTGCAGTAGAATGGCCTTGTAATGGATCTATTGGATTGATTGTTACCGAGGAGGGCTCCCTCGACCTAACCCTAATAACTGGGGTATCGAAACAACCCGATTGGCATGTGGAAAACTATTATTTGTCACCATATCTGGGGTGATTGACTGGAGGTTGTGCTTGAGTGGCCACTTCCGCTATAGGTCCAGGGTGGGGGTCAGGGTTCTGAGAGAAACAAAGTTTAACGGGGGGTGTAGGTTTGAAGAGCAGAGAAGAGCATGAACTGAGAAGTTTGAGGGTGGAAGGAGACAAGGAAAAATAGTTGAGTCCAGGAGACTCGATTGAAAGGGATCTGATGTTGAGGGGGTTTTCCTTATGCCCATGAATAGAGAAAATCAGTGCCGTTAACAAGAAGGTTGATGTAACGATGGTCATTTTTGGGATAGGGTTTGTGAAAATAACCTATTATAGATCGGGATTCGACGAATATTCCACCTCATTGAGATCCATACCCTCCATACCTGTCTGCTAAAAAAACAGATGTGTAGGTCAGGGCCAACATACCAAGGGTTGGAGATGGATAACCACTATGGGTGCCTGCTGTAGTTAGCCTGGGTCAGTGTAGCAGGAAGGGTGTGCGCAGTAGAGCTCCATCCTCTCTCCACATTGATTTCACCACACACACACGCACACACACACACATATATATAATGCAAAATAAAATAATATAATGATATGTCTTCTGTATGGAATTTAAAACAACTTAATATGGATAATCATTTTTTCAATTGTATACACACATTTATTACATTGGTAAGTGTGTCTATTTTAGAATAGAGCTTCCATAATTTTAATTTAATTATCAATAATTATTAGGTCCATGCTTGGGATTTAATCTCCTTATAATATTCTAGAATATTCAAGGTAGTATACACAAATTAGTGGTTGAGATTTATGGAAAGGATAATTATTTTTTTACCCTTTTAATTAAACTAATTAATTGAAAATATTGTCATATGAACAAGTGTCATATGGAGTGACTTGTGGTTTTTTGGGCATGTGATATTGATAAACCATGATATTGACCCATGGTATTGTGAAAAAGTCTATTTACAAATTAAGAATATCCATGATAATGTGGAGGTAAATCTCCACAATTAATAATCTCATTCCATGGTTTTGGAAATTTATAAATGTTTAACTTATTATTTTTTTTTTTATAAGTAGTAATAATAATAATTTAAAATAAAGTTACAATTTAGTTAGTTTTTGTGATTTTTTTATTTTTTAGTAATGTGAGATATATGATTAAGTAAGCGTTTTCATGCTTATTATGGATTGATCCTTATCTACATTTACCAATCATTTAACTTATATTATTGTGCTATCTTATTCTTCTTTCTACTCAGAAAAAGATAAAATACAATAAAATACATAAAGTGATTGTTCTATTCCATTAGGTATTAGAGAATATGTTGGGAAAATGGTTTCTAGCATACATAGCCATCATCTATTCTTCTTGTACCATAATACACACTTGTTGTATTATACATATACCATATCCCTAAGGGTAATAAATTGTACAATTCATTTTTTTGTTTATCAATTTCCGTACTTAACTATAATCTATTCTAATTGTAGCATCATTGATTTGGATTTGATAATCATATTGTTTTTCAATCATCTTTATCATTTCAAAGTGAAAAAAGTGGATAAATCAGTTCAGTAGACCATTTTTACTATCGAGACCTAGTTTGGAAAATTAGGTCTAAAACCTTCCAAAAGCACTTTTTCCTATTCTACACACAGATGCCTTTCCAATGATGAAAGGCACCTCAATCATAGTCAATATAAAAAAAGTATGCCACATCTAAGTTGATCTTCCTAATTTGACAACCATAAATGGAAAGGATGCCACATCATCCTCATTATTCATGGAAAAGAGGACACTGGTGTGATCATGATGGAAAATAATATCTAAGGGTTAATGTTGTAAGTTTCATTAAGAGTTAGAATAGTCAAAACTAACCACTAATAGGCTATCGGGTTGTGTTATGACCTAGCCACTAGGAGGAAAAGTGGTTCCATTATATTCAAGTGTGTTTGTTCGATAGAAGAGCATAGTAGTCAAGAGGGATAGGGAGAGAGAACACAAAGAGTATTTGTGTAATGTAGTATCCCAAGGACCACAAGCCTTACTTCTTTATACTCATAATCATTTTTTATTTAGAGAAAGAGAGTAGAGTGGTGTCACCTTATACCTAGGTTTTCTCTTGAAATGGTTTTCCAAGATATAATTTGCGTCAAATGCGGTTTGTGACTTTTTATTTCATTTTTTTCTATTTTATGCATAAATTTTAATTTTCATGCATATGCAATAAAAAATAATCTACATATCCATAAATCTAAATAGAAATATACCCTATTAATGTAGATTTTGGACTTTTAAGTATAATTTTATCATATTTGTTGTGACAAAATGTTCAATGGAATATCCATGGAAATTTACAGGTCATATTGGTATCATAACGTGTTTCTTTGGGTATATTGTGGATATTTACAAGGGATCTAGATTGACTAAGAAAAAATTCATAAAACCCCAATCGTAGCTAATCAATCCATGAAAAACCATTGTGCTCCATATAAGAGAGGATTTTGTAGCTAAAAGCACAAGTTGTAGATATAAATCGTAACATGAATCTCCTCATGTTGGTTGTGCCCAATAATATTGGGTTATTTAGAAAAGATGGGAATTCAAATGGAGAGGTATTATTGGAGGGGGGATTAGGAGATCAAGAAGAAATATAGAACAAGTTGAAGAAAAGACCCAAAAAAGATAAACTTAGTTTGAGTGTTGTAAACCATTCATAATCCCTATTCAAAATGAAAGTGAAGGTCTCAAAGCACATTATGGGATGATTACACTCTAGGATAACTTAAAACCATAGATATTTCTCCATTTCTAGTGAGCATTCATAGCCCCAAAAGATTTTTTCTTTGCCCATTTTGAAAAAGGATTAGTCTCTATTAGTCAAGAATAGTGTGGTGATTAAGGAAGGTCACATGCATGGACTATATTTATAAATAACTAATATAACAACTAGCCTAGGTATTATTATAATTTTATTTTTATTTTTTTTATATTTTTATTTATTTATTTATTTATTTTATTTATTATTTATTATTTTTTAATTTTTTTTCTGAATATGTCTACTTCTATATTAATACAAAAATGTAGTACATCGAGGTCATGGACTCTTGAAATCAGGCCTAGAGGACCGGCATGTTTACAAGCATAACTTATCAGTGTTCAGTGATAAACCAGCTAAGTGTTGCACTGGAAACTGCCAAGAGCCTGACCATGACTTGAGCAAAAAATAAAAAAGAAACCCCAATGCTTTACATGGAACTGTAACTTGAACAGGGGCCTTATTACAACAGTTACTTGAAGAACCAGATCATAACTAATAAGCCAAGAGACACTACTTGAAACATAAGTCTGAATACTAACTTCAAAAGCAGCAAAGTCTGCAGACAAGGCTAGAGACCAAGGGTTGGCAGGGTGCCTCCTTCGCGGTGGAGACTGGCTGTTGGGACGGAAGCACTTATCACGACTGTAAGGTAGGTGATAAGTAAAAAACCTTGAGCACACAGAATTTCCAAAAAACCAAAGAGCACCGACCTGTTTAATCACCATGGGAAGGATCAGGCTGTTCTTCGACTATGCGGCAACCAAATTGGTAATCGTCTTCATCCTCAGAGGGGTGCCCCTCTCTGCAAGTTGATACACTCGGGCATGCCTGATCTTTCAGGATTTGGGAAGCTGTGCTTTTGCCTGAGCCTGAATATTTGCTTGACTCATAGTTCATCTGGACTGTGCAAAGTCTATCATCCACCATATTTTCTGTCGTCGCCCCAAGGGAACCTACAACCTGACCAACATTGATTTCCTTGAGCTCAATGGTAACAGAGGCTATGAAGGAGAGATTGTCGTGACTGCAGGGGACTGAAACTGAGCAGAGTTAGAGTTGAGGGAGCTCGCAGCCACATTGTGCAGACCTCTGCCTTTGCCTCGTCGACTTCTTGTAGTTGGATATCGATCCATGCTGAAATCTGAACAGAAAGTCGAAGAATCCATTGTAGAGGAGGATGTATGGCACCCTGTTCACCCCCTGGAGCTACCCCTCCTACTGCTCATCCTCTGACATAGTTCAACATATCCAACAGACCAGGTTGATCTGAGTAGCTTGAGAGACTAAGGAGGCAGGAAAGGTTAAGCGCAGGCTTGGCCTTAGTATCCAAAAGGTCGAGATGAAGAGCGGAGACTAAGAGGCTGGATATATTGCAGATGAGGTAGGGAGGGATCTGTAGGCACATCCAACAATTCACCCAATGAGCCAGGACCCAGAGAATCCCTGGAATGGTTTGAGGATGGACCTTCACTGCAGTGAAGGAGGGAATTGAGCAAAGAGGGGAAATGCAAATGCCGCCAATGGAGGGTATCATGTTAAGGAGATAAACCGGAGGAGAAGGAGAGTCAGGCTGCATTAATGCGGCATAAATCTTGTATGCAGGGGAATTAAGAGTAGGTGATGTGGGAGATGGAGTGGTGGCTGAGAGGAGCCACGCGCCCCCCCCCAAGCAGTTATCCATGCACACGAACTTGTACCCTGATCACACACCCAAATCCGGGAGTATTATTATAATTTATTAATATCATATCTCATGTTTATAAATATTTTACCTATAAGGTAATATAATATCTAATGATATTCATGTGTAAAAAGTATAGTAAACTAAAGATGTGATCCAAACAAATGCTCAACATGAACCTTGGAACTAGTAGAGGGATTTTGTCAAAGCCATTTTTGAAAAAATTAATCACCCTTTAACCTAATGGTATGAACAAATTATTAATTATATTTCCTAGACTCATAATAATGATTTATACTAGGGAAATATGTTCAATCCTTGACTCATTCTTACATAGATCTCCTGAGTTTTTTAAGATGTTAGAATTTCATATTTATTTCTCCTAAGTCTAACATCGAAAAAATGTATGTAGTCAAATTGTGAAAGGTTTATTTATGTAAACAATTTATATTCACATGTGTTTTTAATAGAAAAATTGTTCAAAGAAATCATAAAGTCAATGCAGCCAAGTTAAAAGATTATTAGTTGCATATTTCCTAACTTTGGGCTTCATACCTATCAAAAATAGTAATATGTTCAAATATTGAAATAAGTAGGGACAAAATTAGTTTACGAAGCCTTCAAGGAACATGAGAATGTATGATTAATAGCATGAAGAAATATTTTCAAAACATTTATTCATCCATTCGTTAATGAAGTCATGTAGCCCTATATAAACCTCTAATGGAAAAAACTCTTAAATGTCAATAACTTGTTCATGAGAAAGATTTGGATATATCTCTATCTCATGGCTATCCTGTATTTTCATTAGGTTAGTCATATTATAGTTTGAAAATAAACAAACAACAATAAAGTTCAACACATTAATGGCCATAGGGTCGACTGCATAATATGTATGTTATACAATATAGTTATCATTAGCATGTTCAGTATTAGCAATTAAATGATCATAATAAAACAATCATTATAAATTTACACTTGTAAGAAGATTAACATATATTTCAAGATTGCAAGAGGGATTTGATGGTTCATCTTCGTATTCATCATATATCATTGGTTTGAAATATTAGGCATAAATGTCATATGCAATGAAATAATAACTACTAAAAATATTAGCATGTACCGATTCTTCTGAAGATTACCAAGAGACTGAATCACCTATTTCAAAAGGGGAATGATCAATTCATCATTGATGTGCATATACTGTAAATTTTTTAGATCAAGTTTTATAGATGTCTCCTCCTCAAAATGGTTTTCTTCAAAAACTTTTTTATTATTATGATCAGGGATAAAGGATAGGAATAACTCAAAATAAACATTATTTATAATACTTTGAGGTTTCTCAAAACAGATATATTCCTTTTCATCTTCTGTGATCTCATGTTCAATGGAACATTTAGTTTGTAAAGCAAAGGAACATAAACCTATTTCCTCAAATCAAACTTGTAATTATCTTGCAAACTTAAAATTTAATGTTTGTTATAAAAATCTTCGAATATTTTCTCTTCATCACTATCATAACATGGGTTTTCATGAAATTCAAAATTATCATATTCATCTAAATTACAGTGTTATTATAAAGTGATTATGTTGGAAACATATCTGCATAATGTTCATGAAAAATAGAATGAAAAACTCTCATGGAGGAGATACTTGTAGGAGAAAGTCTCCTATACCAGCATCTAATGTCTCTCTTCAAAGACATCATAAAAAATTTCATAAGGACATCTTTGTGATAAAAGCTAATTTTATGAATGAAAACATGAATATCAATCAAACGTTGAGTACGATTTTCTTCATCAGTTTCTCAAAATAGAGGAAGGTATATCTCTCATACATTTATATTAGGAATTTCATTCGTAAATCATTTTATATTAGAAAAATTAAGGAGATAAAATCATTTGGATATCAAATAATACAAAAAGTAATCCATATAAACAATATGAGAAATATAAATAAATTTAGGAGTCACCAACATAAAAATAAACAAAGAAATATCTTCTTAAAGTGATCCAGGTGCACATTGGTGGCCACCTACCAAGTCCACTTGGACTCTCAGCATTTTCGGTTTCCTTAATTGTAGCACAACTTACTATTTTTACCAGTTTTTCGGGTCCTGAACTTCTGGAGCCGCTTTGAGGTCCTAAACAACGTTTTTTGGGAAAACTGGGAGAAACATTAGTCAATGGACTAATTTTTCTCTTCTCAAAGTTGTAGTTCTCGGATAAATCTTTCTAACAAGATATTTTTCACGTCAAACAGAGATCATACGCCAAAGTTACGACCCCAAGAAGTTGATGTACCAATTTACCCAAACGGGGCCCGTAGTTTGGCGTTTCATCTTCTAGGGTTAGGTTTTTGGATGTTTAGGGTTTTCCATTGTTTCTCAATAAATAGGCTTTCGAGCCTCATTGTAAGATAGTTCAGAGGCATGTAGCCACCACATCTCTTCTCAAAGATAAGCTACCATTTCCCTAGCTGGTTTATTTCCATGACTATTTGTAAGCATATTTTAGTATTTTACATTAATGAAATGAAGTATTATTTCTGCTACATATCTGTGTTTATGGTTATCTCTATAATTTGTTGCATTCCTATTTAAATCCCGATCAGTGGTATGAGAGCGGTCTGCTTTTCTCTGTTTTTCTTTGCATGTCCCCAACGAGGTCAGGATATAAGGAGTTAGGGCTTGAACTGGTCGAACCTTTGCAAGACTAGCCTCACAAATCTTGATGGCCTCCCATGACAGATGAGAAGAAAGATGAGGGGGCAGGAGATCCTATCAAAATCTTGCTCAAAGAAGCCCTCGAGCGACAAAGTAATGATATGATGGACAACTTTGCCCAAATATTTCAGCAGCTACCCAGAAGCGACACATCGACTTCCAGCAGCTACTCTAGAAACACCACGCCCTTTAAGGTACAAGTTAATTTTGAAATCCCCATATTTGAGGGTTAGATAGATGTAGATGTCGTAGATAAATGGTTAAATCTACTAGAGGGTTATTTTTCTGTTCATGAATTTTTGAGTGAAGAAAATATTGTTTTTTCTCTTCTCAAAGCAACCCCCCATTTCAAGGAGTGGTGGGAAACCTACTGTGAGCAAAAGGATGAAAATACCAGCTCACTATTTTCAGCTACACCGACCTAGAATTCATTCCAAGATGCCATCAAGGAGCAGTACTACCTTATCGGAACCTATGAGGATCAATCCATAAAGTGGACCACGCTGTGGCGGGGAAGGGACCAAGACGTGTCAGAGTTTACCAATCTTTTCCATACCCTTCGCACAAAGTTGGGTATTAAGGATTCAGAGTAGCATTTGATACTAAAATACCATGGTTGCCTGCACAAGTACATCGAGGAAGAAATAGAGTTCCTGAACATCTCCTCGCTCGGCACATCATACCGATATGCCATCAAGGTCGAGCAAAATTTTAAATAGAAGAAGCGAGACTTTGGATCTGCGAATCTAAAGCAAGGGAAAGGTGCCCCTAAACCACAGAACAAAGGACAAAGCCAAGGCGGGGTAGCCCAAGACAACCCGCCAAAGCTGCAAGCAAAGAACAACACCACGAAGCCAAAAAAGGACATGGGAAAATGGTGTGAGTTCCATAAGAGCTCCACTCACAACACAAGTGAGTGTTGAGCCAAGTAGTCACTAGTGGTTGAGCTAAAGGTTTCAGAATTAGATGCATGTTCCGACTCTGAGTCACAACTCGATAGGAGGAATGAAAAAGGGAAGCAGATTATTGATGCAGAGCCCAATGCCACCATTGCCACCACGAAGATACAAAAGGAGGAACCTAAAGATCTAGGGGAGGAGGAGCATCTCTTCCACTCCCAGATGTGGGTAAAGGGTTCCCTGCTACAGTTCATTGTCAATCACAGGAGCCAAAAAAACCTCATTTCAGTAGTCGTCGTGAAGCAGTTGGGCCTACCGACCACAGCACATCCACAACCATACACCATTGGGTGGCTTCACCAAGGACGAGATCTTCGCATGAGCTAGCAGTGTCACCTTCCATACAACATCAAGCCCTTCACGGATGAGGTATTGTGTGACATTGCTCCCCTTGAAGTTTGTGATGTATTATTAGGACAACCATACTTATGGAAGCAACATGTTGTGTATGAATCATGACCCCATGTTGTTATTGTTACATTGGGAAATACGTTGTATAGGATACCGGAGGTAGCACCGCCTACCACCATCTCTATGGTTAATGCAAAACAATGCAGTAAGCTCATTTCCAAAACCGAGAAATTTATTTTCTTAATGATATGCTCTCAAGAAAAGAATAAGATGGTGGCCACAACCTCTAGACAGGGCCCCTCCGCACGACAACTATAAATGGACAAGGTCGTGGAGTAGTTTGAGGAAATCTTCACCTTCCCTGTAGTGGTTCCTCTGCACTGTCAGGTCAAGCACTCCATCTATCTGACCCCAGGTGTGCCACTACCCAATGGACCAATCTATCAGTGCTCCATTTTAGATAACAATGAAATCAAGAGGCAGATTCAAGATCTGCTGCAGAAAGGTCACATCCGTCCAAGTTCATTGCCTTGTGGGAGCCCAATTGTGTTGGTACAAAAGAAGTATGGGACTTGGAGAGAATGTATTGACTATCGGGTGCTGAAAAATATCACTGTTCGTTATAGGTACCCGATCCCGCAGATTGATGACCTCCTGGACCAATTAAAGGGGGAAAAATATTTCAGTAAGATCGATCTAAAGTTAGGATATCACCAGGTACCAATCGAACCCTCGGATGTGTGGAATATTGCCTTCAAAGCCAAGGAGGGACTTTTCGAATGGTTGGTTATGCCTTTCGGATTGACGAATGCTCCTACAACCTTCATGAGGCTAATGGATGACATCTTGTGGCCATTCACCAACTCATTTGTAGTGGTATACTTGGATGACATTCTGATCTTCAGCCAAAGTTGGGAAGAGCACCTCCACCACATCCAACAGGTTCTCAAAACACTATGGAAACACAAGCTATGTGCCAATTTGGAGAAATGTACTTTTGGCATGACCCAAGTTTAGTATCTGGGATACATTATTGATGAACAGGGGGTGCATGTGGATCCTGCCAAGATCGAAGTCATTTGAGATTGGCCATATCCAACCACTCTCACAAAGCTCCGCAGCTTTCTAGGTCTTGCCAACTTCTACAATAGGTTCGTGTTGGGGTCTTCCCATATCACTTAGACCTTGAGTCAATTCAGCAAGGGAGGAGCGAAAGAAAAATTATTTTGGCCTGAATTGCAACAGAAGGCATTCACAGAGTTGAAAGATTGCCTCTGCATGGCACTAGTGCTCGCTTTACCAGATTTGCAAAAACCATTTGAGGTCGAGACAGATGCCTCTGACTATGTTATTGGGGCAGTCCTTACTCAACACGGGCATCCAGTGGCATATCACAGTGAGACACTTTTAGATACAGTCCGGAAGTATCCCACTTATGACAAAGAGATGTATTCCATTGTGCAGGCTTGCCGATAATGGAAGCATTACATTTTGGGGAAGGAAACATTCATCCACATAGACCACCAACCTTTGTAGTTCATATAGACCCAAGGGAAATTGTAGAATGATCGCCATTAGAAGTGTTGTACATACCTACAATAGTTCCATTTGAATATCAAGTATAAGAAGGACAGCACCAATAATGTTGCAGATTGCCTCAGTCGACCATTGATCATGGTGTTAACCACCGTGCTCAACTCTTATGGGCACGAGACTTCTGATTGGCAACTTCTCTACAAAAGTGATCCAGAATTTGGCCACACATACCAAACACTCTTGGAGGGTCCACATTTTCCATATTTTCACCTCCAGGATGCCCTGTTATGCCACCTAGGTCACATTTGTGTTCCTTCAAGTGAGCATGCCAAGATGATTTGGGAAGCACACTATAGTTGGGCTGTTGGGGATTTCAGGGTCGAGAAAACGATGGTAGTACTGCAAAAGTATTTCTATTGGCCAAATCTTTGACATGATGTCAGGAAGTACATCAGATCATGTAATACCTGCGCCATTGCCAAACCGAGCATCAAGAAGCAAGGCCTCTGTACCTCACTACCTGCCCCTAGTTGACCTTAGGAATCCATCTCCATGGATTGCATGTTAGGCATTCCTTCCACTAAGCATGGAATTGACTGTGTTTTTGTGGTCATCAATAGGTTCTCAAAGATGGTCATTATGGCAGCCTGCAGAAGAATATCACAGCAAAAGTCGCTGCTAAACTCTTCTTTGAATGAGTGTGGGTGCACTCTGGGATCCCACAGTCTATCATATCAGATCGGGACAGTCGGTTCCTTAGTAAATTTTGGTCCAGTCTCTAGTCAATTCTGGACACCAAACTCACTAAGTCCACAACCTTCCATCCTCAAACTGATGGCTAGACAAAGGTTGTCAATAGGATGATTGTACAGATTCTGCGCATGTACAACTCAAAGCATCCATGCACATGGGACGAGAGCCTCCCCTATGTTTGGAACAGCTACAACCGAGATCTTCATAGCTCGACTGGTCACAACTCATTTCAAGTGGGCTTGGGATTTCGGCCACTATGCCCCATTGATGTGGCCACGCCACTTGCAGCTACTCACACAGATTCAGCTCATGCCAGTATGAAATAGACAAGGCAACCATCTTCATTGAGCACATCAAACATATCCACCAATAGGTCCATGACATTCTGGAGAAATAAAATGCCAAGTACAAGAAGTGACATGATCAACATCGGGTGCCACACAAGTTTCAGGTGGACGACAAAGTATGGTTGCATTTGCAAAAGGAACGCCTTACTGGAGCCTATCAGAAACTGAGACCACTCTGATATGGTCCTTACACCATTACTAAGGTTGTGGGAGACAATGCATTTGAGCTCAACATCCCCCCATTCCTTGGCCTACACCCAGTGTTCAATGTGGACCGCGTTCAGCTGTACTTTCCACCATTACTAGACACATCCGACATTGTAGAATAGCTCACACCCACAGAATTAAATCCATATTACATGGAACAAGTTGCAACTGATCAGATCATGGACACAAAGATCAAGAACACTCCCCAACAGAATATCCAACTGTATCAAGTTCTCAAAGCAGGCCAGCGCCTTCACCGGGGCAAGTGGCTCACCAGGGACCAAGTTCAGCAGAAGTTTCCTCATCTCATGGAGGAACTCAACGCAATGGGGATCATTGCTTCCTAAGGGGGGAGGAATGATCCAGGTGGACATTGGTGGGAACTTTCCAAGTCCACTTGGACCCCCACCATTGTTTCTCTCAGCATTTTTTAGTTTCCTTAATTGTAGTACAACTTACTATTTCTAGTAGTTTTTCGGGTCCTGAACATCCGGAGCCATTTTGAGGTCCTAAACAACATTTTTTGGGAAAACTGGGAGAAACATGGGTCCATGGACCAATGTTTCTCTTCCCAAAGTTGTAGCTCTCGGATATATCTTTCTAACGAGATATTGTGCACGTCAAATAGAGATCATATGCCAAAGACCCCGAGAAGTTGATGTACCAATTTACCCAAATGAGGCCCACAGTTCGGCGTTTCATCTTTTAGGGTTAAGTTTTTGGATGTTTAGGGTTTTCCATTGTTTCTCAACAATAAATAGGCCTTCAAGCCTCATTGTAAGACAGTTCAGAGGCATGTGGCCACCACATCTCTTCTGAGAGATAAGCTGCCATCGCCTTAGCTAGTTTATTTCCATTACTATTTGTAAGCATATTTCAGTATTTTACATTAATGAAATGAAGTATTATTTCTACTACATATCTGTGTTTATGGTTATCTCTGTAATTTGTTGCATTCATGTTTGAATCCGGATCATAAAGATTTCAAAGTGCAAGCTAATGTGATCTAGTTCACCAACATGTCATAGACTCAACAATTTGTTAATTACCAGAGAAATTAAATCTTTACACTTCACTCTTCAACAGTGATGCTAGAATAATGTTGTTTCCCAAATTGTCTCGGCGATAAAGAACAATTTAGAAATACATTCACTAAGGATCTAACAATCCTCCTTCTTTAGGATAGAGATTGGCCCTCTTTATCCATATGAAGTATTCTCTGTATTTAATATTTTTAAATAGATGTTCTATAATAGAAAATAAATTTGGCCAAATTATACATAAGAGAGTGTTCTAAAGAATGAGTGGTTAAGATTTGAAGCAAAAGAAACTTATAATAAATAAATGATCAATGATTACAATTAAAAACTTAAGTGATTCGAAAGAAAAAACAGAAGGAGAAAAAATGGAGCTCGTCTACGCTATGGCTTCACTTTTTGGGTTTGTAGGATTATGATCAGACGCCAAGATTAGTCCCTTCACGGGCTTGCATGGTGACCACAAATCTGAGGCACCTAGCCTCTGGTGGGCTCACATATATAGGAAGGCATATGCTAAGGCTCTTAATATGCGAGGAAACCTAGATTCTGAATCTCAGGGTACCAGAAACACTCAAAGGAAGGAGATCATGGCCTTGCGGTAGATTCCACCCTCAGGGAAACCAAAGTGAAATCACTCTATCATAAACGATTCATCATCCTTAAACCTGTGCGGTTGTGTTTGGAGACTTTGACGAAGGAACGATAGAAGGGTTATCGACGGACATAGCCTACGCGACACACAGGTATTGCTCCCCAAGAACCCTTTTCTATTACAATAGAATCTCTTTCGCCGTCGTGATCTTGATCGGACAAACTTCGATATGCCCAGATATGCAGGGCTACATGAAGATCAACACTATTGTGGAGGCTGGGCTTACACAACAAACAAAGCAGCATGAAGTCACAGATTTGGATGAACAAATACCATATCTACGTTCACCAAGCATAGAGCTAATAGGCTCAGAAGTCAATACGGACAAACACCCTCCATTCCAGGATTTCCACACCAATTTTTGCCCTCTTAAGCTAGATCCAGATCAGGTGTAGAGATTTGGCATAGATGTGGCAGCCCTTGTTCTAACCACTCCAAAAATCAATCTAAATAGATATCAGCACCAAATGGGTCATCTAAAACAGAATCCTCTCTCGACAACAAGATGGACATAGACTCTCGACATCTGGAAAATCCATTTCTCTTTCAAATATTTCTAAAAACACCTGTTGGGAAGTATTTATTAGTTTGGCTGCATGTAACAGACAAAGTGACGCAACTGAAGCAAAACATCATGAAAAATATTGGGTACCCTACTCATATGTAACACTTGATATATGGGGGTAGATCAATGTAGAATAACCAATTCCTAGTGGATTATAACATCCTATCAACATCCTCCATAACCCTCAACCTACGACTGAGAGGTGGCATTGCGGTCTCCAATAAAATAAAAAGTGCAGGAGGAGGAAGTACATATAAAATCAAATAATAAAAAGAAAAGCATATAAATGGAGGAGTCTCCTTCAAGGACATCCTACGGGGAAAAACTGCGGCGACAACACTAACAAAACAAGAAAGTACTTCTCCTAGTCCATACAAAATTGAGAAACTGAACTACACTCCGGAACTAAATATAGGAACTCCAGAAATAGATGATCATTGTGATACATTTGAATCACAAGCCATTATATGTCGATTCCACTGTTTATGGCCAAAAGCAACAGAGAATTTTCACTGGATTTTCACCGACTGGATAGTACATTGTAAAATACACCTCTAATCCAAGGGTTCTTCATAGTAAATTGTCCAACATCGGATCCAAGATACATTATCCTCCAGGAAGGACCATGGTTCTGGAGATCGACGAGCCTCTTCATCACGCCTTGGTTTCTAGAATTTGATGCGAATACCATGGTTGTAACCACAATGTCGGTTTGGGTTTGACTGCACAATCTCCCTCAACATTTTTGGGACAATCGAAATCTAGTAGGTATTGGGAACATCATTTGGAAATACATCAAAACAAATACCCAAAGATTGGAGGAAAGAGTCTTCACCTTCGCATGAATATGTGTGGAAGTAGATCTCAACAAAGGCTTACCGGATCACATACAACTGATTCACAACCAACGATATTGGAAACAACTATTACATTATGGGAACACAACTTTCAAATGTAGAATCTGTCAGCAAATAAGACACCTACAAAATATGTGTCCTTGAGCCAAGAAAGACACCGAAAGATACAAGACTTGGCAATAGCCCAATGGATTGAAATTCCCTCCACCCGAGTCTGATGAGGAGGAGGACGAAGCAGAGGAAGAATCCACACCCAACAAAAACAACCAGACATCAAATGAACCAAAAACACGAGAGGAAACCTCACAAGATCCAACTAAACCACAAAGCAATCTAGTATAATTAGCAAAAGTACGAGAAGAAAAAATACTACTAAAAACAAACATATACATATATCAAACATATATATATATATATATATAACATTGTTATAAACTTATTAGAATAATTATAAAAAATTGTGGTCACTCTTCACATCATGTTTTGAAACCAATAAATCATAGAATTCTAATTTCAAGCAAAGAATAAATATAATTGAAAATTATCCCTCTTGAATTTATTTTCCTCACCACTATCTTTGAAGAATTATCGTTTATATGTTTCGTGCCATATTATTTACTAACCTTATCTCGGGTAAATATTGATAAAAACCTCAATTTAAACAAATAACAAATGAAACAAATAACGAATGAATTCACAGCTAGAAATTCTAAACCTATTTAATAATGCATCGTAAGTTAAATAAGCCTCGAGGAGATAAATGCTACCTTGAAATAGTAAATCTTGGTTAATTTTTCTAATTTATGATGAACATCTTACTTCTAAAATGTATGCACGAGTTTAATTTTTTTTAAGACAATTTCCACACAAATTACCATTCAACACTTTAAATTTAATGTCTTCTAAATATCCTACCAATCATGTGAATACATTTAAAATTAGATATTAATAATAAACATTTTAAGAAATTAAATGTATGCCCATCAGGATTGTGAAAGGAGAGGGAAATTCGTTCCAAGTTGGGAGCCGATGACATACACGTGTGGAGATAGAGAATGGGATTATGTGTAATAGCTTAACCTCATACTTTAGCTTTCATTTAATTTGGTACAATTTCATGTTCCTCATAAAGTAGGGCTTAACGTGAGTTAAACATTTAATTTCATAAGGTTTGAAAAATAAAATTACTTTAGTCTTCATTTAATCTAATTAATACGTCTTGTAAGGCAGTGTTTATGTATAACAATATTTAATGGTTTTATTTGATTTAAATAAAATGTTGTAAAATTTTAGATTGGTAAATAATTTCCACTTCATACTGATTAAATAAACTTTTGAAAATTTGATTTTTATCAGATTTTATGGAGTGTAATAGTTTCAATATATGTCGGGAAGTGAGCATTTATAACATTTTAGTTCTATTAGTGAAATTTGAAACATTTACTTTTTATATTACATCATAATTTAATCCAAATAAATTTTTTGTAAAATTATATTTTATATATTATATATGTGTTTGACATTATTTCATGTCATCATATTTACAGGGAAAGAATGAATTTTTTGATCTACTTTTCACGGAGGCAGCGCACCTACCATATGATCATTGGATGATTCAAGAATAGAATGGACATGACTTCTACTAGGCCTTATCATGATCAACTCTCTCAAGGGGCAACACTGAGTTGATTTTGGTGATAATATTTTATTGAATGATATATCTTGCTCCACCACATAACTATATAGGTTTTATTATATCACGTTACAGACATGTAATAGATTCTTTTATATATATGTGGCTTGCCACCAAATTTTGATATATGCTTATTGGGAAGCACCTACAACATGTAGTTTTCTGATATATAATGAACGTTATGATTTTTCCTTGGGAATATATATATATGAAAAAACCAACTATCTCAGGTATCAAAAAGATTTAGATAAGAGATATTTTAATTTACTATATTCTTAATAAATATTCTCTCTTTTTTGCGGTCAACTTAGTTATAATTATGATTGCTAATAATTTTTAGATAGTATTGTTAATTATTTGATCAATATATATGTGTATATGTTTATATGCGATAAACAATATTGAAAAAATAAAATAATTATTATATGCATATACATTCATATTAATATGTGATATTACTTAAATAAAGTTTTTTTTATGTCAAAACTGTCACTTTTTATAGTTAAGGTTTTGTTTTACTTTGATTCATTGATTAACCCTTTTGTGTGACTAGGGATGAACTATACAAATTAGGTTCACATGTCAAATATGAATTTAGGAGACAAGACAAGGGTTTATGCAAGTGATACTGTGGAAAGATAGCGGTCTCTTAGCTAAGACCACCTTCCTCGACAGTTTTCGAAGAAGGTTGAATTGGGCTACAACACATACAAAGGGCGTTTTCATCGAAAATCACTTCATATAAAGGAATATGGAAAACATGGAATATATGTGCATGTAATAATAAGGGGTGATCTTCCTAGAGGATCTTGTAATAAATGTGAATCAATCCTCCATGGATGGTGCACCTCCATGTCATGACTAGGAAGGCTATGTTGGCACAATGATGTCTATAAGAAAGGAAACCATGTAGAACTAAAGTCATTTGTGTTATTGAATATATATTTGTTCTTTCTCAATATTATCCATGAGAAATCATGCTAGTATCTTCTTAGTTAAAGATCTTCCCCTCAATTATGATGGCATTCATGGCTAAGACCCATCCCTTGAGGAAAGTTTCCAAATTTGATCTACCATGTAACCTGCATAGCATATAAGCTAGTAGATAAAAGTGAGTCTTTCGCATTTTCACTAAATACTCTTTATTCTCCGTCATTATAAATTTCACTTGTTGGTCTACCACTTCTTGAGTAGTTCCTTGGGAAGAATATTAAAGATTGGTATCCAATATTTGTCCAACCATACTTCCACCATTGTTATCTAGTAATACATCTTGATGTCAAAATCATGGAAGGAAGAAAATGGTTTTCAATGGCTATCTATGATCATGGCTTTATCGAGGTTAACATTTAAAATCATCAACTCCACAACATATACATAAGGGAAGACAATGGATAAGGTAGCCACCTTTGGTAGCCATTATTTCTTAGTAGCTCTATACACCTCAAAATATGGATCATCTAGAGGAAGATTTTCTCTCTCAAAAACTTTGTATACCAACTTAGACCATGTGGATGAGGTGTATGTGTTAATATAGTAGGGAGTATCCCATAACTTATAAATAGATGAGTTCTTAGGCTCTTCATCATCATAGGATTCAAAAATTGAGGCCTTTCCAACCTCTCTCTTATATGAAGATGATTCTCGTGCAAAACCCAAAAATTAAAAAAGCACCATTTATAGAGATTACCTTAAAAAGCATAATGCAGATAAATGACATTTCTAGGTTTCATGGCTAGTTGAGTTTGAAGGAAAAAGTAAGTGTTATTAATTAGGAAAAAGAAATATTACTAGGCTCACAATATTGACGAGAATGATTGAGTGTCTTCCCATAAAGAAAACAAATGAGCTACATTGAGGCAAGCTAGTGCTTCTAGAGAGGAAAGGATTGATGATGTTCCTAGCTTTGAGAAATAAATTTTTGGTCAAGATTCTAAATAAAAAGTTTGATTGAAAACCTGAGAACAACTTAGAATAAAAAACCTTAGGTATCTTAGGAAGGAAAACCCTAGGTAGTTCAAGAATGTGGGTTTTACCCCTGTACATAAATTACTTACAAACATATTCTTAAAATAGAAAAAATATACAATGGTGAGAACATAAAATATACAAATAGATTTTCTCCTGGAACCCAAATCGGGAAAACCAAATTTGTTTTTCATTATATTCCTTTAAATATTACAATACATTATATACATGTTCAAACATTCATAAACCTCCATCCATTAACCTTGGATCATAACATAATCATAATTCCTTGATTGGGTCTACAAAATGCCATGAGAAAAACCATCATGCCCAAAACCAAGTTCAAAAACCATGGACAAAACCATGGGTAGATCATCCCACCATATTTTGGTCTACTGCTCATCCTTAGGTCTACCTAAGTATTATTGGGTCCGCATAAGAAACAAATTATTGGGGCACTACCTACCCCGTGAAAGGGGATACCACCCCCTACTGTACCTAGCACAACATAACGACAAGTGGGGCTAGTCGTGGAAAGAATATAACACACAAAATATTCTCACATTTGTCATTTTCCTACATAGTGGGACATAAGAGTGCATAGACATTTATCCAAGCCTACAATGACCATTGTTTATCTTCACAAATAAAACTTCTTAGTGTTACAAACCTTTTAAATGCATCTGCAACATTCTTCAAATTGTCAACCTTTACCAGCAACACCTTTTTGTCTTCAACCATATCCCTCACAAAGTGATACTAAAAATCAATGTGTTTTCTCTTCGAATGATAAACATGGGTATTTTCTAATAAAATTGTACTTTGGCTATCATAGTTTATCGTTATAGATCATTGTACCAACCCCACACTTGAAAACAATCTTTGCCACCAAAATTCTTTGATTGCATGATTGGTTCCCATGTACTCATCCTCTATAGTTGAAAGTGCCACTACAAACTATCTCTTGCACATCTAACTAGTTTCTCCTCCAAATAGGTTAAACACACACCCACTTGTATATATTCTCTGATCTAGATCTCCAACCCATTCTACATCAACGAAGGCATGTATGTCCAAAACTTTGTCCAATCTTGGTCTTCCTTCATAACACAACCATAATCACTAGTGCTATGCAAATACCTAAATACCAGGTCCACTATTGTCTAATGTTCCTTCCCTAGTTCTAACATAAACCTTCTCAATACTCCCATTGCATGTGCAATGTCTAGTCTGGTATATATCATTACATACATCAGGTTACCAACTGCACTCTCATATTGAACACAAGACATGTCCTCTTCCTCTTCTTGTGTCTTGGGACATTTTTCAGTAGATAACTTTACACCTACATGAATAAGAACCTTCATTGGTTTATTATTGTGTATATTGAACCTCTACAATAATGTCTTGACATACCTCCTCTGGTTTAGCTAGAGATTCCTCTTTTCCCGGTCCCAAAATATTATTTGCAAAACCAAGATCCTTCATGTCAAATTTAGAGGACAATTGGATCTTCAAATCTTGGATAATTTCTTTGTTATTTCCAATAAGAAAAATATCATCCAGATACAAGACCAAATAAATAACATGGTCACCAATTAATTTAAAATATGCCAATGTTCTGTTTTTCTCCTTGTGAAGCCAAGTCTCTGTATCTATGTATCAAAATTCTAATACCATATCCTTGATGACTGCATTAACCCACACAAATACTTTCCTAACCTACACACCAGTTCTTTGTTACCCTTTCTTGCAAAGCCTTCTAGTCACTTCATGTAGGTATCTTCTTCCAAATCCTCGTGATCCCTATAATATTAGTGTATTCCTTTATTATTATTGCCATTGTAGCCCCTTATTGTTATTTTTGTCCCTATGTTGTCCCCATATTGTTATTATTGTGCCCCATAGAAGCCCCTATTTTTATTGTTGTGCCCTTACATTATTATTTTTATATCGGTTCTAATTATATTGTGACCCATTATACTCCTATATATAGAAAGGAGGTCATGTCATTTGTATCATCCAAGAATTTTTCATCTGTGTAATGTAAAGGAGGTTGCCCCCTCGAAGAGACTACTTTTGAAGTCATTGATCTATCTTTTTCTTCTATTTTGTGAGTTGGTTGCATAACATATCTAAATAGAAAGTGGAAACCACCCAGAATATTCATCCACCCATGATATTTATCCACCGATGGAATTTACCCATGGTATTGTAAGTGGCATCCTCCCATGGTATTCATTCACCCATAGTATTTACCCACCAATGGAATTTACCCATGGTATTGTAACTAAAAAGGGCTACAAGTAAAAGGTCACATTTTGTAAAATGACAAATTGTCTACCACAATGTAGCTTTTATCATTGTTCTCAATTTTAATAATACGTTTCTTTTTGGTTTTGTTTACTAAGTGTTCTCATCTTTTTATGGCATTTCAAATTTTTAGACCTTAGGAGCCTCTCCCCAAATCTATATCACTTTAACATTTCTTAAATCATATACTCAATCTTACCGTTTTTACATACAAGCAGTTGTAATTCTTAGTATTAGATGATACTCTTTAGTTAGGTTTATAAGATTTGATAAATAAAAATCCGTATAAAATTTGAGGTGGAACGAAACTTTTATTATGCTAAACAAAAAATAATTAGTTCCTCAAGTTTAACCCGCCAAATATAATGTAAGATACAACTAATTTTACCCATAAAAAGACAAGTAAATTAAATATATAATCTAATTAAATTTTTTTTAAAATAAAAATAACAACCATATAAAAATAATATAAATATTACTAATTATTAATTTCGAGAAATATTATACAAAAATATTAATTTAAATAATTTAAAGGTTATTTTACACATTTTTTTATTAAATTAATTTAAACTTATTTGTGGTGATGAAAATAGGAAAAGTAATTCTTATTATAATACAAATAATAAAATAAGGCATGTAAAAATATATATATAAACTTTAACAATCAAATGTTTTCTTTACTTTTAAATTAAGGTCGTTGTTATAATCAATTTGATAGGTAACTATGAGCTTTCAATTTAATATTAAGTTTTTTAATCGTATTTTTAATTAAAACATCGAATTTTAATTAAACAATTGAATTTTTCCAGCTTTTTTAATACCCTCAAGAAATAATATTACCTAAGAAAAGGTACCTATCATATCTAAAGATGACACTTTCCGAAAAAACCCAAAACTCTACAAAACGTAAATAATTATCATTTAAGGGTAGGGGGCACCGTATTTAAGGGGATCCATCAAATTCCTATTTCTAAACTAGGCATGGGAAACATTAGGGGATATGGCCTATTGAATCTTTCCTATTGATCCATAACATCCCTATTCCAATCTAGCCTCTTTGTTAGCCAATTTGCCTTCTTCTTGATTATTTTGTTGGAGAACATGAAGCAACTTATAGGGTTGCAATTAGGGAAGGAGAATTTTGACTTTTGAAAGATATTTTTATTTTTCTATTTTTGAAAAGAGATCTAACCACCATATGGCTAAGGATGAACATAAAATCACTCATAATTATTAGAGCAATTAGATCACTAACATGAGCTAGAAATGATTGCCTCAAGAAGCACATATGGCTCTACCTGATTCTTTCATCTAGGTACCCAATGACACGCATAAAATGTTTCTATAAATCTTTGTAGATGACAAAAAAAAAACCAAATCAAAAACCCTTAATTAGTTTATTATTGTAATAAAGATATTAAATGTATTATGAAGTTACTCTATATGTAAAATTGTAATTAATTTTGTAAGATTAAAATTAATAATAAACTAATTTTCTATATCATATATAT
>APFE031043174.1:343922-355010 GCA_000404065.3 Pinus taeda
GGAGGCGGAGCGCGCGGAAGTCACGGGTAGGGCGTAACAGTTAGGGTTACAGCAGAAACCTGCAGCGGCAGGCTCCCTGCCCTGCGATCACCAAATCTGACAGGAGTACGCAGTCGAGTCAGGCACGGGGTCTGGGCAAACAGTTCCAATGGCTACCCCCTCGGGGGCGGAAGGGGACGTGCCAACACCTGAAGCAAGCCAACAAGGACCCGAGGTAAATCTAAATGCAGAACAGGGAAACGATGATAAATCCGTAGAAGGACCGCAGAAGACAGGGGACGATCAAGGTCAGCACGAAAACCCAAAGGTTAGTTCTTCTACTTGCAAGCATGTTGCTGCTCACAGGGCAGAAGTTGAGTTACCTAGCCACTGTATTAATGCAAGAATATAGTATATGAGGGACCATGCCCTCATAGGTAAATTCATCGGATTTTGGCCAACAAAAAAAGCCCTGAGAAACTGGATCAACATCAAATGGCGTCCAAAAGGAGAAATAACCCTGCTGCTAGGGCCAAAAGGGTTTTTTACAGCCATCTTTAACTGCCTGGAAGACAGAAATAGAGTGTTCGACGGAGGTCCCTATTTTTTCAATTTATCTGGGCTATTCCTCAGAGAATGGGTTGCCCGTTTCAACCCAGACAAGGAAGATCTCAGCTATGCACCAGTATGGATTCGCTTGTACTCTCTACCCTGGGAATATTGGGAGGAGGATTCAATGAAAACCATAGGCTCGGTATTAGGAGACTTTGTCAAAGTTGCAGAAGAAACAAAGGCTGTAAAATATACCACTTAAGCCTCATATGCTAGGATTTGCGTATACATGGACATGAAGCAACCTTTGCCAGACACTGTGCGGCTCTTTCATGAAGATGAAGACTGGATTCAGGTCATTGACTATGAGCATGTCCCCTTTCGCTGCAGGAAATGTCATGCCTTAGGACATCTCTTTAGAGATTGTCCTTTGAATAACAAGCCCACGACCCAAACTAGCCAAGCACAACAATCTCAGGACAGATTTACCAAAGTAACAAACAGAAGAAGAGGAAACAAAAAATCCATCGTAACCCCTAAGACTGTGCCAGAGGATCAGTCCAAGCCTTCCACAAGCAATAGCTTCGAGGCCTTAACAAATACAGAGCTACAGGAAGGGTCTACTTCGAAAAAAACACCAAACCCCTCTTCAAAGACAGGAGCACCGAAAAGGACTCCGGAGAGTGAAAAGAACACGACAGCTTCGGAAACCTGGAATAACCCGGCAATGGAAATAGACAATACAATACCCAGCCTGGAAAAAGGGAAGGAGGCAGAAGAAAGCACTCAAGAATTGCATTTCATGGATGAGGACAGCGAACTAATAGATATTGGGGAACTTGACATTCTGGGTCTTGAACAAGCTTGCAAATCAGGTAAATTTTATAAAATCACTGATACTCAAGTAGACAACCTAGTAGAAGTATTGAATAAAGCTCAAAAAAAATACTCTCTAGGAGTCCAAACAGGAAGTCAATGGGATGGAAAATTCATCTCAAAAGACAACAAGAAGAGAGGACGGAAAACGACTTTAGAAAGAACTATCAAGATTGGAGAGGTCTTGGTTGAGTCTGGCAGATATGCCAAACTAACCAAGTACTACAACACCAACCGAAAGCCTTCCCAATGAAGCTGCTATCTTGGAACATCAGAGGGCTCAATGGCCCAAGGAAAGGAAAACTTCTAAAAACTTTGATCATGGAGGAAAAACCCACAATCTTATTCTTACAGGAGACTAAATGTAACTCGACAATCTTGGAAAAAATTGCAGCTAAAGCATGGCCAGGAGGGCAAGTCATGGCGGTAGATGCACAAGGAGCTTCAGGCGGACTGACGATCCTATGGGATGCAGGTAAAATCCAATTACTGAACATCCATGCAAACAAGAATTTTATTCAAGCCATATTTCATCTTCTAGGCACGAATATATATGGACACATTACAAACGTTTATTTTCCGCAAGAAACTTAGCAGAAAACGGAAATATTATATGCACTTTCGCACCTCAATGAAGACAGTCCATACCCGTTATGGGTGTCTGGAGGAGATTTTAATATGATAGCGTCGCTAGAGGAGAAGCAAGGAGGGCGCTGTAGAATAAACAGAGATGGTTCACTTCTTAAAGATTTCATCATCAATAATTGGTTGATTGATCTACCCACTTCCAACGCCCTATACACCTGGACCAACAAGAGAGTCACTCCAATGCAAATAGCTTCTCGCTTAGATCGGTTTCTAATCTCAGATAATGCAGTCCATATAGGGGGAGAGTTCATAGCCAATATTATTCCTTTCTCTGGATCAGATCACTGGCCCATTGCATTGCATTGGAACAGGCCTGGTACCAATATAAAGAGACCCTTGAGATTTGAATCTTTCTGGCTTTCTCATCTAGACTTTAAAGAGTTCATACAGACAACATGGCAAAACTGTAATCCGACTGAGCCCACACAAATGGCAAGATTCCAAAAAAAATTGAAAATGCTCAAGGAGGAGATAACACGATGGAACAAAAACACTTTCGGTAATATCTTCAGGGAGAAGGAACTCCTCATTCAAGAAATAAAAAAGGTTCAGCAAAAAATAATGTCGGAAGGACGGTCAGAAGAACTAGCACACAAAGAACAGGAAGCGGAACACAAACTCCTAGAACGTGATCTGCAGGAGGAAGTTCTTTGGAGGCAGAAATCCAGAATCTGATGGCTGAAGAAAGGGGAGAAGAACACAAAGTTCTTTCATAAAACTACAGTACAAAGGCGAATGAGCAATCAAATTTCTCAAATCAATAATGCACAGGGAGTCAAAATTGAAACCCATGAAGGAATAGAACAGGAATTTCTACAATACTTTAGAACGATGAATCAATAGCCCAACATCAACAGAACAGAGGCAATTGACAGAATATTATGCAATATACCTCGCTTAATAACACAAGACCATAACACTCTTCTTCTCAAACCAATCAGTCTTCAGGAGGTAGAGACAGCAGTAAATTCATTAAAGGCGGGAAAAGCTCTTGGTCCAGATGGTTTCACTTCAAATTTCTTTCAGCATTTTTGGGAGCTGATCAAATGGGAAGTATGGCAAGTAGAAGAAGATTCGCGCACTATGCGATGGATGTATCAGGGACTAAATGCAACATTCATAGCTTTAATCCCGAAATCTGGGGACTCTAACTCTCCGGACAAATACCGTCCTATTGCCTTATGCAACATCATCTGCAAGATCGTCTCCAAGGTAGTGACTCTTCGGCTGAAACCCATGCTCCCTTTCATCATCTCTCAGGAACAATCTGGATATGTAGAGGGAAGGAAAATTACGGACGGGATCATTCTCACCCATGAAATCATCCATTCCCTCAAGCTGACGAAAAAACCAGGTATGTTACTTCAAATTGACTTATCTAAAGCATTTGATAGAATTTGTTGGGAATACATGCAAAAAATTCTGAAAGCTTTTGGTTTTGCCGCTTCCTGGATTCGCTGGATAAGTAGTCTCATTTCTTCCACATTTTTTTCCATCCTCATAAATGGGATTCCCTCCTCCACCTTTCGCCCCTCAAGAGGAATCAGACAAGGGGACCCTCTGTCACCATTTATGTTTGTAATAATGGCAGAGGGTTTAGGTCGTAGCATAAACTCGCCCATCCAAGCCGGAAACCTCAAAGGCATCACGATCCACCAAGCCCCCACCATTTCTCACCAGCAATTTGTTGACGACAATATGTTGTTTGGACATTCCTCTGTTCAAGAAGCTCGAACTTTAAATTCCATACTTGACAATTTTTCCAAAGCCTTTGGTGCTCTCATCAACAAAGTGAAATCCCAAATCTTTTTCTTCAATACTCCACCGATTACTCAAAGAGAAATTGCCCGCATTCTAGGCTTCTCCGTAGAATCCCTGCCATCTAAATACTTAGGATCACCTCTATTTGCCTCTGCCCTCAAGCATTCTTCCTGGTCAAGCGTGTTAGAAAAGCTGGAGGCAAAACTTTTCCTATGGACGTACCGTGCCTTAAATATGGCCAGCAGGATTGTGCTTATCAAAGCGGTTCTTCAATCCATGCCGCTTTACTTATTCTCTATAATGGCAGCACCAAAATGGGTGCTGAAAGTGATCAAACAATTATAGCGCAACTTCCTTTGGGGAAGCTCAGGACAAAGTAGAAAATGGGCTCTGGTGAAATGGGAGAAGGCTTGTCTCCCAAAAATTGCAGGAGGCATTGGTCTCAGAGATCCGGAACACAGCAACACAATCATGGGAGCGAAAATCTGGTGGAAATGGCTATCATACCCAAACACTCCCTGGGCACGACCATGGACAGCAAAATATGCCAGCAACTTGCCTTTGGAGGAAAGAATAAGAATGACGGAAACAAGCAAGGGGTCTGCAATGTGGAACTCAACCATCAAGCACAGAGATCTAATTCAAAATAACAGTTTTTGGGAGGTGAAGGAAGGCGGCACGGCAAGATTCTGGACGGACTCATGGCAGCAACTCCCAAGCATAAAAAACCTCATCCAAGGAATACCGGATCAAGAAATAAATCAGTTGGATAAGGTTACTAAATTCTGGAGACTCAGCAATGACTCAGATCACAGAGAATGAAAAGAAATACGCCACATTTTACCAGACAGCCCGGAGGCAATTCAGATCTCTCTATCCGAAGAACTGAAAAAAAGGAAAATTCTCAAAGAAACAGGTAAAGACAAGCTGCGGTGGGGATACGAAGAGAAGGGCACCTTTACAACTAAGGAGGCTTACAAAATCAGTCTAAAAGACTGACTCATCAAGGACAAATTATGGGAAAAAATCTGGCATCCGCAAATATGGCCAAAAATTTCAACATTCCTCTGGCTCCTAGCGCACAACCGGATCCTCACTTGGGATAATCTGAGAAAAAGAAAATTTGTAGGCCCTTCAATCTGCCTTAACTGTAAAATGAATGAGGAATCAGCTGTACACCTCATGCTACTCTGTCCTTTTGGAAGGCGACTCTGGGAGAAAGTTACTTTTCGATGTCACAAAGAAGGGAGAGTATTGGGGGACATAAATAACACGCTCCGCAATTGGCCCAAAAGCCCTATCCAAGCGAGATTCTCAACATTTTATGGAAAATTGCTCCTGGCATTCTGATGTGGAATATATGGAAAGAGCGAAATAGGCGGATATTTAAGGATCAAGCACAATAGATGGAGAAAGTATGGAAAATCATCCATAGCAATATCCAAGAAACCCTGTCTACTAAATGTTGGACCCAAGAGGACTTCCCCTCCTTGCCACAGGAACAGGCAATATGGAACAACTGGCAAATTAAAATTCAAAGTCCTAATTCGTCTCAAGGTAACTCAGCCATTCATCAAGCCTCCCCATCAAGTTGGTCTCCTCCACCCTTAAACTCGTTTCTGCTCAACTTTGATGGAGCTTCGAAAGGGAATCTGGGGAATACGGGTTATGGTGGCGCTATAAGAAATAGTCAGGGCAACCCTCTCACGATTTTCTATGGCTCAATTGGCTGGAACACTAATAATGCAGCAAAACTGGAAGGACTATGGAGAGGACTTACAATTGCGCAAGCTCAAAGATACACTCCTCTTATAGTGGAAGGGGATTCACAAATTATCATAAACATGGTCTTGAAAATCCAACAGGGCAAGGATGTTCAGAAGGTGAGTAGTAGCTGGAGATTGGCCACTAGGCTAGAGCTACTCCAACAATGGCTTAGAAGTAATAAAGCCATATCCTTCAAACACATCAGGAGAGAAGGGAACAAATTGGCTGATTTCTTAGCCAATCTAGGAATGGACAGGGGAAAGGAATTCTTCGAAGGTTCGTTGCAGGGAACAGCTTCGGAGACAGAAATATCCACATTCCAGGATATCCTCACCAGAGATATGCAGACAAGGGAAGAAGTTCACCCGGATGCGGGTGTCCGAACAACATTAAATGGGTGTCAATAGCCAGCCACGCGGAGAGGACAGCGGGCAGTTGATAAGGTCGGAGGTAACAGGTTAAACGTCTTCAACAATGAAAGGCATTCATTGTCATTTAACTCATCATCTGCCCCAAGGCACGAGTTGTGGAGATAACAGGATGGAGCAGTGTGTTGCAGGAACATTCTCCCTTGTTCAGAGCCGGTTGCAGGCTGAGAGTGTAAGTTCTGGTTCCAGGCAGAAGGAGGAAGGAGGCTATGGTAAGCACAAGCCTTTCTCTGTAGTTTCGCATAAACCTGTATATGTTTCTGTTGTGTTGATCCCTCCAAAGGTAGCAGCGGAAATTGGAAGGGAGATCCGCTCAAGGGAGGAGAGGCTCTGTGGAATTAACAGGTACCTGGTTGAGGAATGGCTCTGCGGAATTTTCAATATTGGGGCTGTTTGGGACTCCCTCCAAGCGATAACCAGTCCCCAGATCGCTTTAGAGCCTCCACTGTCCTTTAGCTTTCTCGCAGCTATCAAGAAAATTCTCATGGCGCCTCGTTTAAGGGCCACTCCTCGGCGTGGGCGTCACCATGGATAGCGAGGTGGTGTTGGAGGGAGAGGCCGTCATAGCCCTCGCCAAATTTCACCTCTCGCCCGTGCTTCGCCGCCTTCGAACAGATCCGAAGACTCGGAACAAGCCATCTGCAATACAGTCCAATCTGCCAGGTTTCATTATCGCCGTCGCACAAACAAGCCCTTCATTTCGACTCTGGTAACGATCATCTTCTGGGAAGAAGATGAGGAAGAGGACAGTATGAAGGATCCTTCTGCGGAACAGTCGCCTTCTCATCCGAATAGCTCCTCGCCGAGCAGGTGGATTGAGGACAACTCTTACGCCCCTTCCTCGCAAAGCAAAATTGAGGAGGAGAGCACTTTCGCTCACACACAGGAGCAGGCTGAGGTGCTTCAGGAAATTGTTAGCATGCAGGAAAAGAATAGTTTGGACCTGGCTCAAGATCAAGCAAAAAATTCTCAGGAGAGGGCAGATGCAAGGCAAACCTCTCCCCAGAAACAAAGCCTGCACAAGGAGCCAGACTTCCCCTTTAGCACCCTGCTGTATCCCAAGCTGCCGCCGGGCATGAAGCTGGAAGACATCCCGCCCGGAATGGAGATTACCTGGGAGCCACTGGATGGGGACATCGGGCAAGGATCCGCAAACATCAAGTAGTATGCTCTGTTTAGTATGTTTAGTCTTCCTGCTTTGTTTTGGTTCCTTGTCATCTTGCATGATTTTGCTGTCTCGGCTTTACCTGTTCGGTCTTCTTGGCTCGGCGTTTAGCGTTTGGAGTACACTCTAGCAAATATCGGCTCGTCCTCAAACTTTCCTACTTCTCCATGCTTATGTTTAGTATCCACGAAAATCTTCTGTCATGTAATGTTTTGCTTATGTTCACTCCACTTGATGCAACAATTTGTATAAGGTTCCTCATCATCAGTGGAACAGTCAATTTTGTAATATTTTTGAAAGAGAGTTGCACAGTCATCAGTGGCACTCTCATTAGCAGAATAGTCAATTTTATTATATTTTTGAAAGAGTGTTGCATAGTCATCAGCGGCTCTCTCAGAGGTTCAAACCTCTTGTACATATTTTTACATCTTTTTTAATATAAATTAGCTTAGTCTTTGCCCAGAAAAAAAAAAAAAAAAGGGGTAGGGGCAGGATTAGGGGATCCATCAAATTCCTATTTCTAAACTAGGCATGGGAAACATTAGGGGATATGGCCTATTGAATCTTTCCTATTGATCCATAACATCCCTATTCCAATCTAGCCTCTTTGTTAGCCAATTTGCCTTCTTCTTGATTATTTTGTTGGAGAACATGAAGCAACTTATAGGGTTGCAATTAGGGAAGGAGAATTTTGACTTTTGAAAGATATTTTTATTTTTCTATTTTTGAAAAGAGATCTAACCACCATATGGCTAAGGATGAACATAAAATCACTCATAATTATTAGAGCAATTAGATCACTAACATGAGCTAGAAATGATTGCCTCAAGAAGCACATATGGCTCTACCTGATTCTTTCATCTAGGTACCCAATGACACGCATAAAATGTTTCTATAAATCTTTGTAGATGACAAAAAAAAAACCAAATCAAAAACCCTTAATTAGTTTATTATTGTAATAAAGATATTAAATGTATTATGAAGTTACTCTATATGTAAAATTGTAATTAATTTTGTAAGATTAAAATTAATAATAAACTAATTTTCTATATCATATATATATTTTTAATTTTTTAATTCGTTATCAATATATTTCAAATTTTAATTTATTACATTTAAAAATATATATTTATTAATTATAATGTGTAAAATTAAAAAATATGTGGAGCCAAATGTAGAATTCCACCCGGAACCACAGTGTATATTACAGAGAAATATGTTCATGCTCTGGAACCGAGTAATGAAGTAGGTTAAAGTGCAGTGGAGGCACTTTGGGCCCAATGAAGTTACATGCGAGATGGCATATCAGATGTGGGCTATGTATCCTACATTGTTTACCAGTTGAGACAACGCCGTTTTGGTATGATGTTTGGTATATGTTTGGGTGATGTTTTGATATATGTACATATGTATATGGATGTAAATACTACCATGAGCTATGTTATAAAGCTCCACTAAGTGGTATGGGTGTCAGATCATTATGATTATGTTGTCATGTTACTATGCTATTATGTGGCTATGTTATCATGATGTTATGATGTCATGTGGATTGGAACTCAGCAAGATGAACATTGTAATACGATAATGAGCTTTGTTATAAAGCTCTAGTATGTAGTATGTTGTCATGATGTTTTGCTTTGGAGCAGGTCCTTCATTATAAATACTACATTGAGCTATGTTATAAAGATCCATGAGCAGTGTGTCTTATTTTAGCGGGTTGTTGAGGTATATGTCTAATTTAATACCAAGGATGGTGTCCCCCAAGGGGGGGGATTCTGTAACAGCCCTTGTGAAAATTCCATCTAATAAAAGTTAAAAATAATAACCATGATTGATGGGACACTTATTCCAAGCTGAATGTTGGGCATGACATCCTAAGGGGTGTTCATTTGGTTGTTTATTGCTAAGGAAATGGCTAAGGCTTTGGAAAGGAAAATTGACATTTTTGGCACAATTATTTATGAAATGGAAATTAAGAGAAAAAGGAGGTGAAAGGTCACAGGTTGCATGTGAGGAGGAAAATGAAGGAAAATAATGGAAAATGAAGAAAATAGAGGCCTCAATCATAAAAAAAGATTTTGAGGATCAGTTAGTAATCTTTTGTCACTTTACATTTGGAGCTCTCTCATTATTCCCTCTCTCTCTCTCTCTCTCACTCTTGGACACTTAGAGTTTCTTGGAGCACTTTGGCATTGGAGCAAGAAAGGAAAAGAAGGCAAGAGGAAGAAAGATCAAGAAGGGAAAGGCAGGATCAAGCAGCTACAATAGGCTTCATTGCAGGTATCAACTTGCATGTGTATTTTCCTTGCTAGATATGGCATGCATGGTATTGCATGTGGTTGTTTACTATAATGGCATGGGTTTTTCCAGGTGTGACAATGTTCTTCAGTCTAGCCTTGCCATTTCCTGATAACATTGATTAGATGGATTTCTCATATTCAATTAATGTGGGATGGACAGATGGATTCGAAGCTAAGTGGGGTGGATCTCCGAACTGAATAACACATGGCCTCATGGTTGCTGAACCAAACTATGGATCACGATAAAGCCACTGGCCTAATAACCCCTGAACTAGGTTGTGGGTTGCGGTAAGGCTAGATTGTGTGCCTCGGTTGGCCTAGGAATCCTTGTCGTTGAATGGCAGGATATACAGTAAATTCAAGTGGTGTATTTCTCTCCGTTGGGCCTAATAGTCCCTAGATGGGATGTACAGTAAAGGCTGGAAAGTGTGTCTTGGTGTAGGGCCTAGTGATCCCTAGTTCGGATTGTGGATTATGGTAAAGCCTGAGAGACTAGGAGACACTCAAGTTTCTCACAGTTTAGGTGGAGAACTCCGGTGGAATCCATGCTTGTTTGGTTCTTTTTGGTGTGTTCTATGATTCCCACATTCATACTTGGAGTATGGCACACGGGTGATTGGTTGAAGAGAGACTTAGCTCAACCAATCTATGGTTGGGCGGAATGTGGTGGTCCCATGTCTGGTTGGTTTATTGCATTCATTAATGAGAAAGCCATTCCCTTGATTTTTCATGTGTAAATGTATTGATGTATATGTGGGTTTTATGGCTGATATATTTATGATATTTTTGTTCCAATTATGTTGATTATATGTATGTTTTATGACAACAACTATGTATGGGTCTCAACATGTTTTTACTTGTAAATGAATGGATAATTTATCTATGGCCTAGTAGATGATAATGCAACAAATGACATGAGGGGACAATGGTTCATAGTGGTTCTCAGATAAGTATGAGATCTCTGCACTTAATTATGTTGTTTACACCTATAGGTTAGATGTTGATGATATGTTTGATGAAATATCTATCATGGCTAAGAGGGGTCTGGTTAAGGTCTTGTTCAACTTATTGTTTTGTCATCATTGTTTTCATGTTATTTTACTGATCATAAGCTATCACTCCATTCCGCACAGTGACGTGGGCTCCTGACTTGAAACAGTGGCTTAAATCCAGGGTCATTGGCACAAAACTAACAAATTAGGTGCCTTGATGCTAGCACATAAGCCTATGAGAGCGAATTTGGGTTTCTGGATGTTGTCATGCCTATAGCATGAGAGAAACTAAGGCCTAAGATGGTAAAAACTTTAGTAAGACCCAAGGACAAGTTGTATGAAGTGTTGGATTGGTTTTTGTGGGTCCTGAAGCTGATGTTGGACGACTGTGTCTGATGTTTCTGTCTATTCCACTTCCTTAACGTCACATAGGAGGCCGAATCCAATTATAGTCGCCTTTCGTTGCATGTTTACCCGGGTTGGCTAGTTACATGGGTAGATGTGGGAGGAGGGTGTTACATTTTTTACTACAACGAGAAATATTAAGTTGCATTTTACTGTGTGTCGACCATCATATCAGGACATTTATTCTTCGAATGAGCGATATATATATATATATA
>APFE031043174.1:373136-407671 GCA_000404065.3 Pinus taeda
GAATCTGCCAAGATTAAGCTGTTTGGACAGATGTTAATTCTCTATATTCTAAAACAGGAAATTGAAACCTAGGGAGACCAAGATTAAACTGTTTGGACCTCCCTTTAACTGAAAATTCTTAAAAAATGGACTAGTACATCAAAATTGGAACACAACAGTGGCACTTGAACTGGCACATTCTCCTGGCATCCTTCTTTGGCTTCTGTAGCAAATATGGAACATTGCAGCATGCAAAGAATGACATATTTGGCATGTAAAAATGTCAATCATGAAAGATGAGTAACCTGTTGCAGCAGGAGGCTAACAGTGGCTCCACTTGGAGATGGCTTTTCCTTGTGAAAAGTCAAGAACACAGGTCAGACTGCCTGGATCTTCTATTGTTGTTGTAAATTGAAATTTTCTAGTGCTGACTATCGGATAAATTAAACTGTGGAAATGAGAACAACACTTTCCCTCAACTGAAATGTTTGTGACCTGTGTAGCACTGCCTGCTTTTTTCTGCGTGCTCTATTGCCTGGAATTTTATATACAAAATAAAATAAAATGTTGATATATACAAACATTTATGTACAGACATGATCTTGCTGGGAGATCTTCAACAAAAGGGATCATGATAATGTTTAAACATTTGGCCATTTACAGGGCCCTCTTCAGCTGTGCTGCCATCTTCAGATTTGAGGAAATATGTGTTGTTGTCTTGCACTGCGCTGATAATGAATGGACCTTTCCAAAGAAAATCAAACTTAGCATATTTTCCTTTGTCTTCTCTTCGTGAATCCTATCTTAGAACTTTGCTGCCAACACAGAAATCCTCAGCCTTGGCTCCCTTATCAAACATATTTTTGAGCTTTTCCTGCAAAATTTGAGCTCTGTCATACACTTGCTCTCTTGTTTGCTGAAGGTGAATGGTCTGATTAATTCTTCTTTGAATGTCATTTGGTTCAACCTGAATTTCCTGTAACAGTTTGATAGTAGGAATGCCCAAAGATGAAGGAAATATGGCTTCCATGTCATATACTAGCTCATAAGGGCTCATCCCAATGGATTTCTTGGTTGAAAGTCTGTCTGCCCACAGGGCATTTATGAGCTTCCCATGCCAACTCTTTTTTTTTTCTTCTAGCACTTTTTTTATGATCTTAATGAGGCTTTTGTTGGATGACTTGGCCAAGCCATTAACTTCAAGGTAATAAGCTGAAGAGTGGCCCAAGGTAATGTGAAATTTATGGCAGAAGTTGATCATCTTTCTCGATTTGAAGGCAACAACATTGTTAGTGATGATTTTCTCATGGCAGCCAAATCTAGAAAGGATGTTGTCTTCAAGGAATCGAATAATAGTGGAGTCATTAGCTTGCCTACATGGGATGGCCTCAATCCACTTGGTGAAATAGACGGTGGTTGTTAAAATCCACTTGTGCTGGCCTGAAGAAGAGGGATGGATTTCACCTATGAAGTCAAGACCCCATTGTTGAAAAGGCTATTCGATTGAGATGGGCTTAAGGGGCAGAGGCAGCAACTTTCTTTTTCCTTCAAAGATTTGGCATTGTGACATGAGACAACAAATTTTTTGACATCTGCAAATAGAGAGGGCCAATAATAACCAGCCCTTAAAATCTTGTCAGCAGTGGACTTCCAATATAGATGCCCTCCACAGTCGCCTACATGGAACTCTTTCATGATGCTGTTGGTTTCATTTATGGTTAAACAGTTTAGCAGTATTCCTTCACGAGTTTTCCAAAGCAGGGCACCATCTAAGACACAGAACTTTAGAGCTTTCATATTCAAAAATCTTTTCTTGGTTATGGACAATCCTGGGGGAGCACATAGGTTTAACAATACATAGAAAATATCGGCATACCATGGGGATTGTAAAAAGGTTTCACTGATCTGTGGAGTCGCCAGCTCCTGTTCATTGTCTAGCTGGTTGATGTCTAAGGCCTGAAGATTTGTTTCGGACATTAGCTTGGCTAAACCTTGTCCCTTTATCAGCTTTGTGGGTTTTATCTCAATGTCATATTCAAGAATACTAGCAATCCATTTGCCTCTTTTGCCTTCTAGTCCCTCTTCAGTTAATATGTTTTTTACAACAGAGTTTGGGACATAGGCAATCACATGTGAATAAAAAATATAAACTATGAAGTCTTTGATGGCTTTGACAAGGGCATAGGCATGTTTTTCCATGATTTGGTATTTCAAAGGTGCATCTCTTAAGGCCCGGCTTAAAAATGCAATAGGATTTTCATTTCCGTGATCATCCTTTTGCAAAAGGACAACAACTATCGTGTGCTCTGAAGCAAAGGAAAAGATGATAAAATCCTTGTCAAATTGTGGACTTGTGAGTACGTGCGTTTGAGTCAAGGCGGCTTTGATACTCTCAAAAACCTGCTTGGTTTCCAAAGACCATCTTACCTTGGCATCCTTTTCTAACATATTACTCAACAGTCTTATCATTTGTGCTAAGTTTGGGATAAATCTCCTTAGGAAATTGATCTTTCCAAGGAATGCTTGCAACTCTTTTATGTTTCTTGGGTATGGAATTTGAAGGATTTCTTGAATTCTTTCCGGATCAATTCCGATAGCGTCTTTTGAGATGATGTGGCCTAGCAACTTACCTTCCTCAAGGCCAAACAAGGAATTCTTGGGGTTCAAGGAAATGCCATATTTCCTGCATGTCATGAAGATTTTTCTTAAGTGTTTGAGGTGCTCTTGATCAAATTTGGAGAAAGGGGTTAAATCATCAAGATAGACAACAAGGAATTCATGGATTTCCTTGGAAAATGCAATATCCATTGCCCTTTGAAAGGTGGCACCAATGTTCTTTAGCCCGAAAGGAATTTTAACATACTCAAATGTTCCCTAGGGTGTGGTAAAGGTTGTCTTGTCTTGGTCATCTGGGTGAACAAGTATTTGATTGAAACCTGAGAATCCATCTAGTAAAGAAATTCTAGAGGAACCCACTACTCTTTGTAGGATGTGGTCCATTTTAGGCAAAGGGTAGTGGTCTTTTAAAGAGGACCTGGTTTAAGTTTCTTAGGTCTACACACAGTCTGATCTCACCTGATTTTTTTCTTGTGGGAACTAGATTGGATACCCATTCAGAAAATATGATGGGTGCTATAATACTTGCTTCAAAAATTCTCTTTACTTCCTTCTCAATGAGGGGAAGAAGCATAGGGTTTATTCTTCTAAGTTTCTGCTTGAATGGTTTTTGATTTGGTTTTAAGGGAATGGTATGTTGAATCACTGAGGTGTCATAGGACTTCAAGTCCTCATAACTCCAAGAAAATACATCTTGGAACATTTTGAACAAATCCACATACTTTGGCTTTTGATCAGGGGGCAGATTTTTGGGCAATTTAATCATTTTGGGATTTTCTGTTGTCCCTATGTTGTGTTCTTCTATAGCAGCATCTAAAGGATCCATTTTTGGCCTTTTGGGAACATCATTTTCATCAAACATATCTTCTAATGGAGTAAGGCCAGTAGGCAAAAAATTATTCTTCGGATCAATGAACTTAGCCTCTACTTTGGTGGTTTCCTCTAAATGCATTTGTTTCAGCTGTTCTATGTTTGCACTGTCAAAAACAGTTGGGTTCAGGATTTGTTTTGCTATTGCAGCTGTTACAGCCTGCTGATTTTCATTTGTTTGTTGTTGGGAATTGTTCATGGCCTCCATGTCAATGTTTAAATTTGAAAACTTGCCCTCAAGAGTGAGGAAATTGTTAATGTGGGCATCATTTTCAAATACTTGCCAATATCTAATATTGTTAGGAACAATGGGCCTATGTTTTATCTCAGCAGTAAAATGATGATTTGGCTCAAAGGGAAGCTTGCATGTACTAGCAAAAGTGGCTAGGCTGTGGGCATGTATGTTATGGTTTCTAGAAATCTTGGCAAGCTCGGATTCAGTGAAGGTATTAAGTATATCTGTTGCAGCAGTCCTATAGACCCTCATCCTATTGTCATTAGTAACAAAGTTTCCCTTCATTTGTTGGATGATTAAATCAGAGTCACCTAGAACGGACACTTTTGTAGCTCCTAGGACTTTGAGCAATTTTAGGCCTAAGAGGAGAGCTTCATACTCTACCATGTAGTTGGTACATCTGAAATTTAGTCTGTAGGCATGGCCTTCTGCATGATTGTCATGTGTATTGTGAATCCATACACCTGCCCCTGCTCCTAACTTGTTGACAGAACCATCAAACTCTAAATACCATGTAATTTCTTGTTTTTGGTTTGTATCAAGAGTTTCCGTTATTTTAGGATTGGACAGATCTAGAATTTCTGTTTGAGGAGATTCTTCTTGTTTACTGGCTGCCTTGACTGTTGTGACTATTTCATGGGCACGGGCAACCGGTTCTTTATTTATGCATGTCTCTGGCTCTGAAGCTAAAGGCTTCTCATTAGTTGGAGGATTGTTGTCATTATTAAAAAGAATAAATGAATCCATATGAGAATGGATTGAGTAAATTGGAAAATTTTGGGGTTTCTCCTCACTACTTACCACATACTTCATCAGTGTTTCTCTATATAGTCTCTTTGGTTGCCCAAAGACAGATATAGTGGCATAAGAGAGGTCGAGTTGAAGGGATCCTTGGAGTTTTGCTCCCCATGATCTTGATAGGAGCATGTCGTATTTTGTTGGAATGTCAGCAACTACTATGTCCATTAGGATTGTCTTGTTGGGAAATTGGACTAAAGACATACAAAGGTATTTGATTAAGGCTAAGAATTTGACTTGACTTGAGTCAAAGGAGTATAGATCCTTGTAGGGTCTTGTGACATCAAGGTTTAGCTTTTCCATTACAACTTTGGGCATAAGATTGTGTGGGGCACCTGAGTCAAACATAGCATTGTGCAAGATTTTTTCATGTATGTGCAGACTGACATAAAAGGGTGGAACAGATCCATATGTTGTTTTTCCATTAACTTCTGGACCAAACAGCAGCTCAGGGGTATCATCTAAAACATTTACATCATCCCTGACCTCTGGTAGTTAAAGTGACCTTTGAATTTTTTGCCTATACACATCATGTTTGGCAAGTTCTGAGAGGGGGATGGCTATTTTAAGTTTTCCAATCTCTGCTTCTAAATTGAATGGTTTTTCTAATGGAATCTTTGCGTTAATAGTAGTAGATTTCTCCTTTTCAAGAATACTCTCTGTGTTTTCCTTTGGATTGTCTATGTTATGGTGAATGACAGTTTGTGGTATTTCTGTCTCGGGAAGGTTTTTTGGAGTGCTGTTCAAATTTTCTTTTGAGGAAGAAGGAGGTAGAGGTTGATCAATAGGAGGCTATATGTCTGATATGTACTCTACAGTGACTTGATGTGAGTTTGGGACAGCAATATCAGCTGGTTCTGTTATGACAGTCTTGCCTTTAATCTTGTTGAGCTGTTTGTTGTCCTTTGTTTTGCTAGGTGCAGGGATATCAATGGTTCTTGTTCTTAACTTATATTGTTTGTGGACCTCATATACAACAGAATCATAACCTTGTTTAAAATCAAAAGACTCTCCCGTCTTGGTCTGAAATTGTTTTTCATCAGGGTAGTCTTGGTCTTCTTCAGTGAGAAAGATTTGTTGCTCATTTTTCGAATCTATCAAGTTCATGTGAGTCTCTTCTGTGGGCTCACTGGATGTGGATGCCTCTACATAGTTTTCTTGGAAAAGGGGCCTAATATCATGGTCGGGACTAGCCCTTCCAACGTTTGTGGTTTGATTTTTCCTGAAGTTTGGATTCCTTATGGTGTTGGGTTGTTGTCCTTTCCATGATGATTTCCTCTCAACACTCTCTACTCTGTCTCCCAGCCTATGCATGCCACTAATAATAGCGTCTAAATTCTGGTCTAAGGCTGAGGGTTCCTCCTTAAAGGTAGTTCTTCTTTCAGTTCTAGCTCTGTTTCTTTTGGCAATTAGGTTTTCTTCCACACTAACAGCAACATTTTTCATCTCTGCAAGGCTTTGAGGGGATCTTTCCCTTAGCCGATAAGCCATTTCAGCGTTAAAACCATCAGGGAATTTGTACAAAGCAAGATGAGGTGGAGGTATTAAGTTCTGTGGTATTGCATTGTAGACATTATTGAACCTTGCACAGTAGTCCAAAATAGTCTCCTGAGGGCCTCTTTTGATAGTGTCATACTCAGATAATATGTGCAAGGGGTCTTTCTTCTTTCCCATCTATTGATAAACGACTGATATAAGGCTTTAGGGTCTGCTATGGAATTGGCTGGAAGTGCTCTAAACCAAGTCCTGACATAGCCGGTCAAACTTTGGACAAAAATCTTCATTCTCACACTATCATCATCAATCTCATAACTCTCAAAGTAATCCTGCATTTTCTTTGTATGTTGAAGGGCTGTGCAGGCATTTGTGCCATCAAAATAGGTAATTTTAGTCTGGTAATCCTAAGGCATAGCCCCAGGATTTGCAGGCAGCTGTAAAGGTGCATATCTATTAGCCATATTAACAGGGATAAGTGGGACAATAGGGATAAGTGGAACAACTGGAGCAACTGGGATAATTGGAGTAGTAGTGGTGGTATGCGCAGTGGATGGAGGTGTGGAAACAGGGTTTGTAGAAGTGGATGATGAACAAGGGGATGTAGGGTTTGAGCGAAACAGAACTTTAACAGGGGTTGCAAAATGGCTACGCTGAACTGTTTCAGGACTGGAAGCAATCAAACCTTCTTGTTGCTCTTGTTTTCTAAGGATCTTAGGAATTATATTGGGGTTTTCAAAAACAGCTGGGGGATTTGGATCTGGATTTGATCTTGTGTAATGTGAATGCTTCTTGGGGGCCAACTTCTAGCTTGTCTTTTGAGAATTTTTCTAATAATGCAGGTTAAACAAAAGTTTTTAAAGGCCAGTTTCTTCCTCTGCGGAGCTTCAGACTGGTTTTGTGAGATTATCTGAGGAAGTTCCCGAGTGGAGTCGTCATTATGTTATCACTCAGGTTGTCTATAAGCTCCTGAAGGGATACGACCGAGGTAACCATAAACCAATCTTTGGATTGCAGGTTCTAGCCCACCTGCAATCAGAGAGCACTCTCTCTTGATGATTTAGCTTTGTTGATGACAATTTTAGGCTAGTTATTGGGTTCAATGGGTTTTCTTTATGTTTGGATGGTGTTTGAATGGAAGGAAGATGCTTTCAAGAAGAGAGGCATGCATAGAGTGATAAGTTTCAAACCATTGGGCATGGAGTCAAGGAGTAGGACCGAAGGTAGGCTTTCTTGATCATAAGAGGAATATGGAGCAAGGTAGCTGCACATGAAACAACCTTCAAGCTAAAGAGATGGAGTGAAATGTAAGGAATGAGAGGCAATTAAGAATCTCTCAATCAACTTAATAGAGTGAAGGAAAATGAGCTCTATCTAGGGGCAGTTAAGAATCCCTAGATAACTGTCATACATGGTGAATTAGGGTAAATATGAGCCAGGTGGAATTTATATTAATGCCTAAAACAGATGAAAAACATAAAGAAACAACAGAAATTGAGCATAGAGTGCAATTAAACAAGTTCTAAACTAATCTTTCTTTCTGCTGTTTAGATAATGAAGTATGAATGGAAAAACAAAGGTAAGAAACACTTATTGGGTGATGTACAAGCACAAGAATTCCACAGTCACTCTTCAACCATTAAACATAGTACACAATTCATTCTCCAAGCTCGTAAGCAGTCTTTGATTATAGAAATTATCAGATATACAGTGCGAGTCTCTACTTAAGCAAAACATCCAACCAACAAAACCAACCCTAATTACATTTTTCAGGGCAGTCTTTATAGGTAAAATATCCAAAAGTATTTATTACAGCTGACCTAAACAGGTCTGCGGGAAAAGCTTTTAAACCTAAACTTGTGCTGAAATTAAATGCAAGTAAATATCCTTTGGGCTGTGCTAGAGGCAGCTGGATCAAAATGAGTTAATATGGTGTCCTTGGTGACCTCGTGCAATGGTTCTGCAATAACTCTGCTTTGAGTTTTGGTCCACTGATCTCATGCGACTTTGATGTGCAGTAAGTGTGATTTGAGAGTTCTTTGATGGTCTTCACTATTTTTTTGACTTTGCTGGAGGGTTCTTTAATGATTCCTGCTTTGGGCCGCTGACAAATCTTTACTGATACACTTTGCTGCATCTTCATACTCTTTGACATTAATTTTGGCTTCGCTTTTACTCTGATACACTTTGAGACTTGAACCGGGACATCTCTCTTTCTGCTGATACGCTTAAAACTGTAAAATCGGGCATTTTCTGCTCTTTCGACGCAAAAATGGCTGAGAAATCAAAAGATTCCCCAAAAATTCCCCAATTTGGCCCATTTCCTGTAGCAAAATTGCCTCAAAATTTCATTCTGGGCCTCTAAAGCCTCAATTTTGCACTTGCGCATTTTTTCAGCTGTTGACGTCAGCGGTATGGCGGATGACATCAGCATGACGTCAGTAGTGGGATCCTCTTGTACGGTGATGATGTCAGCAGGGTGACGTGGCAGTACGACGGGGTGATGACATGGCAGTACAGTGGCAGGCCAACACAAGCAGGAAGGGGTGAGATGGCGGCAACTTGGCGGGGGACGTGGTGCTTATGTCACGCAAGGGGAGGGCGGTTTCCGGTTTGTGGTGCACCGCTTTTATGCCTGGGCGGTAGTGGCAGGGGGGCTCCGCCATAGCTGGGAGGGCGACGCGTGGCTGGAGTACGACGAAAAAACCGTCGATCTCCCGGGTGCTAACCTTCGGCATGTCGAGGCATAAAAGGACTCGCCCACCGCAGATCTCAGGCTCTGGGGATCGGACGGTTGGTGGATAAGACGAGGTGGCGAACAGATAAGAAGGGGGCCCGCGCGCCAATTAATTTTAATTTTTAATTCGGCGGGGGTAGAAAACTTTATGAAAAGTGGGTTTTTTGGGGTTGAATGTGCGCGGGGTAAAATATTTTCATGCATGACTTTAGGATAAGGGCGGAAAGAGGGTTTTTATGCATAGGAGTTAGTCTCAATGCATTTGGAAGGGGTTTTTATCAACAACATGAGGGTTCTTACTAAGTTTCACACAAACTTAGTAATTCCCAAGGGATACTTATGGTTATTTTTCAACCAAGGGCAGGGGATAGGTATATAGGGGAGTTATTAACATAGTTTTTAGTAGGGGAAGGGGGAAACAGATAGGGAGCTATATAATAAAAGTTAATAGTTAATATGACAAGTGATAAGAAAGCGCTAAGTATGTGAATCTTAGGCTATTAAGGGGAAAAATGATTTATAACGGTAGTATGAATATTCCTTGGGCAAAGAAGATCTTTACCAAGGCAATTGATATGAAACCCCGCTGCTTTCTGGTATAATCTGGCGATGAACCAGGGCTTTTTATCGCTTGCTTGAGATGGAGCATCTATGTGTGTCCCTTGAGCTTGAAGGAATTTTCACTTGTCCAAGACTGTGCCTCGAAAGGGGAGGTATGATGATGAAACTGAGAGATATCAAGCTAATCTTGACCTCTTTGGGAAGTTAGTGAATGATTTGGGGAAGGAGGAAGAAGGAGGAAGGGGGAGTTAGACATGCCTCGCTTGAATCCTTCAAATGGCCACTTCCTGATAATTGTGACCTGAACAGATATGACACTTGAAAACATGAAATTGATCACAAATCAACATTCTGCAACCTCAAAACTACCTAACGAGCCTACTTACATAGCATTTTCTCTTCTTTTTGGTTTGGGTGCACTTAGACTTGCAGACCTAGCTTTTCAACTTTTTCTTTTTCTGTCCTCCTATCTACATCTACACTTATTTCATCCAGGGGCTCAGATTAAGCTGTTGAGCACCCTTGCTTCTCTACCTATCTAGGAATCTGCCAAGATTAAACTGTTTGGATAGATGTTAATTGTCTATATCCTAAAACAAGAAATTGAAACCTAGGGAAACCAAGATTAAACTATTTGGACCTCCCTTTAACCGAAAATTCTTCAAAAATGGATTAGTACATCAAAATTAGAACACACCAGTGGCACTTGAAGTGGCACATTCTCCTGACATCCTTTTTTGGCTTCTGTAGCAAATATGAAACATTGCAGCATGCAAAGAATAACATATCTGGCATGTAAAAATATCAATCATGAAAGATGAGTAAGAATACAAAGTTTTATTGTGCATGTTAAACTTTGACATTTCATAAATCAATTTTTTTGTTTCCGCTATGTTAAGAAACAAAGTATTATTCTCTGTTCGTTTTGTTTGGAATCATTAAAAATTCGTACAATTCTAATTTCCAACTAGTTTTGGAATTTCCTTTGGAACTGTAATGGTCACTAAGACGGTATTGGTCACTAGGAGATACTAGATGTACCAATGGGATTATGGCAAAAAAATCCGTGAAACAACTAACCAAACCAAGCAGAGAACAAACCAAACCAACCGAACCAATTGTAAAAGGTTAGAAAGTGAGAAATCCACTGAAACAGAAATACTTAAATCCAAAAAAAATACGAAAAGGGAGAGATAAAATAACAATTCTCATAAATCCGAGCATGTGAGAATTGGCGAGAAGAGGAATATAAGATCGGCAAATTCAACTTTTATGGGTAGAGAAAGTGAAAAGGAAACGAAATTAAGCACAAGTATAGTAATTAAAAGTAGAGTAATCTCCCGTGTTAATTAGTGCAAGTAGTTATTGTATGTAAATTTCAATGGGACACTTTCTTGTAATCTTACGTATTTTTAGATAGCTAGTGTTTTTAGAATAGGTTAATCTCTAGAAACTCAAAGTGGTACTTTCAGAATAGGTTAATCTCTAGAAACTCATAATGGTAAATAATAAGGATTTTTTCATTGCTTTTGTTAGTATATGTGAACTTGTTTTTTCTTATCTATATGTGCACTTGTTTTTTCCTATAATGATATCAGAATTCATATACACTGATCAAGGAATTACACATTACTCAGAAGAAATGTAAGTTACATCTTCAACTCCAAATATAATATCGAGAGTTATGTTTAAAAAAATGAGGTTGAATAGAATCTTATTTGCTATGAAAAGGTTATCCTCCTTTCAAGCCTAATAGGAAAAACAACATTGGTGTTCTCCATGTCATTCCCCTACGTTAGCGGGATCGCTGCATTGCTCAAAGCAGTTCATCCAAAGCCAAGAGGGACGAGAAGCTAAGCTTCGTGCTGAACGAGATATACACTCTTAAACCTAGAAGTATGTAAACGTAATCCTACGTTGAGTATTGAGAGTTTAAAAGTCGGATTATTTGAGTCAATCAATGTCAGAGCATTTTGTATATAACAGCATCTTGGTTACCAGGTACGATTCTAATTTCCAAGCGGTTTTGGAATTTCCTTTGGGACGGTAATTGTCACTGGAAGATATGGGATGTAACAATGGTATAATTCCTAAAAATCCGTGAAACAACTAAACAAACCAAACCAAACAGAGAAGAAACCAAACCAATGATAAAAGGCGAGAAATCCACGGAAAGAGAGACGCTTGCATCCAAAAAAAAATATGAGAATGGAGAGATAAAATAACAATTCTCATAAAAGGAGAGATAAAATAACCATTCTCATAAATCCAGGCATGTGAGAATCGGCGAGAAGAGGAATATAAGAGGCAAATTGAACTTTTATGGGTGGAGAAAGTGAAAAGGAAACGAGCTTAAGCACTCTTAAAAGTATACTAATTAAAAGTAGAGTAATCTCCCGTGTTAATTAGTGTAAGTAGTTACAACTTAATTGTATCTAAATGTCAGCGGGACACTTTGTTGCAAGTAAGGGACACTTTGTTGCGAGTCTTACTTATTTTTAGGTAACTATTGTTTTTAGAATAGGTTAATATCTAGAAACTCGTAGTGCTAGATAATTAAAATCATAGTGGTAGATAATTAAAGATTTTTGCATTGCTTTCATTAATATATACACTGTGTTATATGTGCACTTGTTTTTTTAATAATGGTATCAGAATTCACCTAGGAATTACACATTATTGAAGAAAAATGTAAGTTAAATCTTCAACTCCAAATATAATATTCAAAGTTATGTTTGAAAAAAAATGATGTTTGAATACAACCTTATTTGCTATGCAAAGGTCGTTCTCCTTTCAATGCATGTAGATACTTCGTTTGATCTCTTATCTCAAAAAACAATGTTAGTGTTAAGTTGATGTATAAGACAAAATTGGATGAAAAAGGTAATGTAGAAAATGAAAGGCAAGGTTGGTTGCTCAAGGATTTGCTCACCAACTATGGTGAGACCTTTGCTTTAGGATTTCAGATTTCTGTGGCTTGAATCTTTTGAATAATTAACCGGAGAATCCACAGTTTCATTATTTTTGAATCGACGTTTCGAATCCCAAGTGGGATCCATCTTCAGGATGAGAGAATGATGAAAGTTTGAATAGCAAGTTTGAATATTAGCCATTCCAACGCAAAATAAATGGTCAAAGTATAAGATGGATGCGAAGTCATCTTTCTTGAATGGAAAACTTGAAGAGGAGGTGTATGTTAACCAATAACTAGGATTTGAAGTAAAATACTAGGAGTACAAAGCTTACAAGTTGAAGAAATCCTTGTACAATTAAATTGACTCATATTTACTCACGAGTGGCCGGTTTAGAATGAGTAGTGATGAGCCTACTCATTATACCGAAACAAATCAAGCTAAAATCCTTATAGTTTGTATTTATGTTGATGATATAATATATACAAAGAATTTGATGTTAGATTATGTAAGAATTTGATGTTAGATTATTTAAGAGCTACCATGAAAAGAGAATTTGAGATGATAGACCTTGGTCTTGTGAAGTACATTTTGAGAATTGAATTCAAGCAATCTACACAGGATTTTCATATGTTAAGAAAAGTATGCTACATATAATTTAAACAGGTTTAGAATGGAGCAACAAGGACAAAATTAAGCGAAAAAGATGATGGACTATTAGTGGATTCAACATTGTATAAGAGGCTTATAGACACTCTCATGTACCTTACTGCAGCTAGACATGATATTATGTATGTTGTTAGTTATATTACCACATTTATGGAGTCTCCCAAAGCATATCATTGGAAAGTTGGAAAAATGATTTGAGGTATACATTGTAGTTACAACTAATTATGGATTTTCGTACACAGGTTCTGAAGACAACAAGCTTACAAGATACACATATGGATATTTTACTACAAGAACTGATGGGACCAACCCTGATCACGTACAGCATATAATCAATGTGCAATTGCGTGGTTGATTGGTTTTATGGCGCGGTACTGGTGAGTTAATGTTGTGAGGACAACTGTCCTGTCCACGGGCTTCGCTTCTCCCACCTCTTCACTATGCCAAACAAAACCCTAACCTTTGTCATTTTGTTGTTGTTTTGGTGCTCTGCTGCTCCACGAGGGTTTCAGTTATCCTATTATGGGGATGGTTCTCCCTGACTGTTTTTGTTTGCAAACTCTAGTAATGTTTCTTGTTTTGAGGACGGTTCTAAAGTTTTAGGTCTGAGACCCCTGGTCTCTGTCTTGGTTTCCATCTGTTCGGTCCTAGTTATGATTATGGTTCCTGTAGTTGTGGTTCTTAGCTATACGTTGGTCTCTTCTTTTTCGCGGCTGTATGGCTTGGTTGTGGCCTTGGTCCGCAACTTTCTTCCTCCATTTGCAAGGGCTCGTCTCCTCTGGTAAGTGAGCTCTCCTTAAACCCTCGTCCCTATTTTCAATTTCCTTTTATGGTTCTATTTCTTGGATTCTTATGGCCTTGTTTGGGTGGCCACTATAGGTGAATGACTGGGCTCACCGGTCGCTGGTCTCTTGCCCTAACACCTATGCTCTTGTATTGGGTAGGGCCACGCCTCGTCGTTTCTTTGTCTGTCTGTTTCGAAGTGTTTGTTGTTTGTAGTCTTTACTTGGTCTGTTCTCAAGGGTTGTGGCTTCGACCTCACTATTTCATGGTTTTTTGTGTTTATGCCTCCAGGCTATTAACTTATGAAATTGTAATTATGTTGGCTCTGTGGTTAACTTATGAACTTGTAGTTATACTCATCACTGTTATGGATGACCTCTGTTTCATTGTTCGGTCCTATAACTTGTCTGTGTCTTTATATTTGTATCTTGGACTATAATTTTTTTTTGATATCTATATATAAACAGAGATTTTGAAAAGAAAATAGTAAATGTGAATGATACAAGTTTGTTGGTACCTGCAGATGCTTGTTTCTTTCTTTGTTGGTAATTGTACTCGGCTCTTCTGCAAATCCTCTCTGTTGATTTATGGAACTCAACCGCGTTTTCTTCTTACCTCTGTGATAATTTCTTGCTCTCTGTCACTGTTATGAAATGGGTAGATGAACTTAACTAATTATGTTTGGAGGAAAAAAAATTAACTTTAGGCTACAATATATGGACTCAGATTTTCTTGATTCTCAAAATGATTGTGTGCTTCTTTTTATTCAATAATATGATGGATCATTACAGTGGCTTTTTCCTTCCTTCTTAAAGATCATTGTAAAATTATTTAAACTATCAGTAGTTACATTTTAGTTATTCATTGATAATTGTTCATCTTTGTCTGTATTCTAAAGTTAATTTGAAACAAAAAAATTAAAAATAAAAAGAACAGTAAATAAAAATAAACAGTAGGCTGGGACAACATTAAACTTAGGGTAAAGTCCTAAATCTTGTTCACTAGAAATTTGAATGGAACTTAAAAAAACTAACTGAACTCCTTCCCGCCTGCAAAGACAAATGCTCCAACCATGACCTCCCTTAGCTGGATTCTCCTGCATCAAGTTTCCAGGGTAGATGAAAATTCATGGCTCTAGTCCATGAGCTCCTTGATAGAATACCATGCACGTTGTATCTGACTTGCGTCAAGCCACGAACTATCCTTAATGGGACTATTCTTCCACTTGATGAGGTACTGTAGGTACTCCTTTCTTCAAGTCCGTCTGGCCACCTGTGTATCAAGGATTCCTTCGATCTCAAGTGGCTGAGCTGAAGGCATTTGTCTCATCCATGAACTACTCTCTTCCTTGGTATCCTGATTTTGCTGCGCTGAACTATCCCCTTCACGACTAGCAGTGTATGGGAATAAATTAGCCACATTAAAGATGGGCGATATTCCTATACCTGGAGGAAATTGCATCTCATAGGCATTTGCAGAAAACTTACACAAAATTTTGCAAGGTCTAATTTTCTTAAACTTTAACTTATTGTATTCGCCCTTAGGGAATCTTTCTCTGTGCATATGCACTAGGAATTGATCCCTTATGTTAAATTGTACCTCCCATCTTTTCAGATCTGCTTTCTGTTTGTACCTTTGACTGTTGTCCTATAATTCTGACTTCACCTTCTCATGTATGTCATTAATATCTCTTGCGAAATCTTCCCCGTGAGCACTCCTTCTTTCTAACTATCCCAAATCTCGTAACTCATGCACTCCTCGAGGATGCATTCCATACAAGATTTGGAAAGGACTACATCCCGTGCTTGGATTTGGTGAATCATTGTAAGAAAACTCCTCTTGTGCAAGTACACAATCCCACATCCATGAATTTTCCCCAACTAGACTCCGTAGCAGGTTTCCTAAACTCCTGTTCACCACCTTTGTCTACCCATCGGTCTGTGGGTGATAAGCAGAGGTGAAGTTTAACTTTGTGTCCAAAATTTTCCACAAGGTGCACCAGAAATGTCTTGCGAATTTCAAATCCTTGTCGGAAACAATGGACTTGGTTAAGCCGTGTAGTCTAATAATTTCAGTGAAAAACAAGTGTGCTATATGGGTGGCATCATTGGTTTTCCTGCAAGGGATGAAGTGTGCCATCTTGGAGAAACGGTCCACCACCACCATGATGGAGTCAAAACCCCACTGTGTTTTTGGCAGACCCAAGACAAAGTACAGACTAACTGAGTCCCACGGTCTGTTTGGAATAGGCAAGGGTGTATACAACCCCTTGTTCTGACTCTATACTTTCACCAAGTGACACACCTTACACTTGGTTACATATCCTTGCACGTCTCTTCGCATCTTCAGCCAGTAGTAAAAATGACTAAGCTGATCCAAGGTCTTACCAATGTTGAAATGTCCAGCTAGACCTCCACTATGTTTTTCCCGGATGATGTTCTCCCTCATCGAACATTTTGGAATACAAAGTTATCCTCCCTTGAATAGTAGCTCCTCCTGTAAGTTATAGTCTAGCCATGGACTATTATTCCTCAATAAGGGATTTTGGTAGGCTTCATAAGCCTCCTTGAAATCTGCATCGGTTTGATACAAGTCCTTCAGGTGTTCAAAACTTGACACTTGTATCATTCTCTCCTATAAGAGTAAAACTCTTCTCCTTAGTGCATCTTCTACCTTGTTGGCTTGACCACTGATATGTTTCAATACGAATGTAAAACTCTGCAAGTACTCAACCCATTTTGCGTGTTTATGATTTAGATTATGCTACTGCATAACATATTGTAATGCAGAATTATCAGAAAACAAGACAAACTCATTACCCAACAAATAATGTCTCCAATGCTTCAATGCTTGGACTTCGACATAAAAATCCTTGTCGTAAGACGTGTATATTTGCTTACTTTCATTTAATTTTTCATTGAAGTAAGCTACTAGTTTGTCTTCCTCGCTGAGTATGGATCCAATGGTTGTACCACTAGCATCACAACGAACTTGGAAAAGTTTGTTAAAATCAGACAATCTCAAAATTGGCCTTTCAGTAATATTCTTCTTCAATATCTCGAAACTTTTCTCTGCAGCTTCAGTCTAATGGAAAGGCTAACTTTCCTTTTTGATCGTATCCAACATGGGTGCGTAGATTCCACTCAAATTCTTTATAAACTTGTGATAGAAACTTGCCAACCCGTGAAAACTCTCAACTTCAAACAAACTCTTAGGGGATGACCAACTGATTATAGCTGCAACTTTTTCTGGGTCCATTTTCAGCTCATTTTCTGAAATCACAAAACCTAAATAGACTAATTCCTTCTCAAAGAAAGAACATTTTTAAAAATTTATCAGAAACTTATTTTGCTGTAACTTCTTGAAAACATATCTAACATGTCGAAAATGTTCTTCCTTGGTCTTACTGAAAATCAGTATGTCGTCAAGATATATAATCACGAATTTTCCAATGAACTCCTTCAACATATTGTTCATTAGGCACCTGAAAGTACTAGGGGCATTACTCAACCCAAATGGCATCACCAGCCATTCATACAAACCTTCATTGCTTTCAAAAGTTGTTTTCCATTCGTCCCCTTCTCTTATTCTAATCTGGTGGTATCTGCTCTTTAGATCTATTTTCAAAAAATATGCTGCTCCACTCAAGCAATCCATCATGTCATCCATTCATGGAAATGGAAACTTTTACTTTTTATTTATTTCTCTTGAATTAGTGCACATCCACCACTCGCCTCCTTTATTGGGAGCTAAAACTGCTGGAATTGCACAGGGACTTAAATTTTTCCGTATCAATCCTTTGTCCAAAAATTCCTATACCTGCTTCCTAATCTCTTCATTTCACTTAGGACTCATCCGGTAAGCAGCTTTGTTTGGTAAACTAGCTCCGAGGATGAAATCTATGTGATGACTAATACTTCGCTTTGGTGGTAACTTATCCGATAAATCATCCACCACAATGTCACTGAATTCCTGTAACAAATCATGGATTTCTTCAGGTAAGTCAGAAATTTTGGTATGCAACAACACTGCTCTTGGTCTCCTTACAACAACATACTTTATCTCATTATCTTCAATCTGCTTTAAAAATTATTTCCCCCCCATCAACAATGCTTTTTTCCCACTAGTCTCTGTTGTTTCTTCTTCCTTGATGGATACTAGTGTATGCTTAATCCCATCCTTGACAAACTTGTAGCAGTTTGTATTTTTGTCATGAACAACTTTTTGGTCACACTGCCATGGTCTACCTATCAGAATATGACACATGTCCATAGGCATGATATCACAAGTCACCTTGTCCCTATACTTGCCAATATGGAATTCCACCTCACACTGCTCTTCAACTAGAAGTTGATGTCCTTTCTGTAACCAAGACACCTTATAGGGAGTTGGGTGCTTTAACATTTTCAAACCCAATTTCTCCACCATATCTGTAGCAACCAGATTATCAGTGCTTCCACTGTCTATACTCATTTTGTAGCATTTTCCATGTGACTTACATAGAGTCCGGAATAATGCCTTTCTCTAGGTTTGGTCAGTTGTCTCCTTTGCCGGTTTCAGTAGTACCTTATTTAAGACTAATGCCTCTCCTGTCTCCATTATATTCTCTACCTCTTGGGCTGGTGCCTCTACTTCCTCTGTTTGAGAAACATATGGTCCTCTTTGTCTAGACTGTTCACCTTTAGGACACTCAAAGGACCTATGCCCCCACTTGTGGCATTTGTAACATTGGTAGGCAAATCCTCTGCCTCCACCATTACCCCTTCCTCGCTAGTATGGCCTTCCTCCCCTAGTGCTACATTCCTTTTCTGTTGTCCCTAAGGTCTTTGAACTGCTGCCTTCTTCACTGTTGTTGGCAATCCTACCTCTACCAAAGGATTGTCCTTTCCCTCTACCAGATCCACGTCCTCTTCTGGAATTCTGCTTCCTATTGATCTTTTCTTCTACCTTCAAGGCACTCTGGTATGCTTGCTCTATGGTTTTTGGAGAAAGAATACTTATCTCATCCAATATCTCCAACCTTAGGCCATTTACAAACCTTGTTGTTTTTTCTGGGGTGTCTTCAACATAACCTGCTCTCAGATTCACCTGATAAAATTCTTTGTGATATTCTTTCACAGTCATTCTTCTCTGTTTCGAATTTTGCACCTACTGATATAGAGTAATTTGGTAATCTTTGGGAAAAAATTTACCGTTCATTTTGGCGACCATTTTGGTCCACTTTTTAATGGGTAGCTTATTTGATCTTCTCCTCTCTACTTGGACACTATCCCACCATAAGGCCACATGTCCTTTCAACTTGGTGGCAACGAATTTAACTTTTCTATCTTCTCTAATCTCCTCACATTCAAAGTATTTGTCTAATTCACTGATCCAGTCCAATAGAACTTCTGTGGACAAACTACCATCATAGTTTTAAATCTCGGGCTTTGGCTTACTGCTAGCCAATAAAACTGACCTTAGCAATTTGATTTCAGGTCCTTCCTCATCTAATCCATCTGTCGTAACTACAGCTTCTTCCTCACTATCATCCCCTTCCTGCTTCTACTGCTGCCAAACAGGCACTCAGGATCCTAAACTCTTCTCTCATTCCTTCATCTGCTACTCTTCGAATAGCTCTACCACAAACTCTTCTTCCGACTTCCATTTTGTAAAAAAATAAAATTTAACCCTAACCTGCTCTAATACCAAAATTGATGGAACGAGCCCTGATCACTTACGACATATAATTAATGTGTGATTTTGTGGATAATTTTTATGGTTGATTGGTTTTATGGTGTGGTACTAGTGAGTTAATGCTGTCAAGACAACTATCCTGTCCACAGGCTTTGATTCTCCCGCCTCTTCACTATGGCAAAGAAACCCTAACCTTTTTCATTCTGTTGTTGTTTTAGTGCTCTAATGCTCTTTCAAGGTGAGGTCTCTGCTACTCGGTTCTGGTTGCTGCTCCACGAGGGTTTCGGTTATCCTATTCTCGGGATGGTTCTCCGTGAGGGTTTATGTCTGCAAGCTTTAGTAATGTTTCCTATTTTGAGGACAGTTCTGAAGTTTCGAGTCTGGGACCCCTGGTCTCTGTCTTTGGTTTCTGTCTGTTCAGCCCTGGTTATGATTGTGGTTGCTATAATTTTGGGTCTTAGCTATACGTTGGTCTCTTCTTCTTCATGTCTATATGGCTCGACTATGGCCTTCGTCTGCCGCTTCCTTACTCCATTTGCAAGGGCTTGGCTCCTCTGGTAAGTGAGCTCTCCTTAAACCCTTGTCCCTGTTTTCAATTTCTTTTTATGATTCTATTTCTTGGATTTTTATGGCCTTGTTTGGGTGGCCACTGCAGGTGAATGACTAGGCTCACCAACCGTTGGTCTATTGCCATGACACCTACGCTCTTATATCGGGTAGGGTTGTGCCTCATCGTTTCTCTATCTATCTGTTTCGAGGTGTTTGCTGTTTGTAGTCTTTACTTGGTCTGTTCTCGAGGGTTGTGGCTTCGGCTTCACTGTTTCATGGTTTTGTGTATTTCTGCCTCCGGGTTGTTAACTTATGAAATTGTAATATGTCGGCTCTGTGGTTAACTTATGAACTCGTAGTAATATTCAGCGCTTTTATGGATGACCTTTGTTTCATTGTCCGGTCCTGTAGCTTGTTTGTGACTTTATATTTGTATCTTGGACTGTAAATTTTGTTTGATATCCATATATACACAAATATTTTGAAAAGAAAATAGTAAAATGTGAATGATACAAGTTTGTTGATACCTATAGATGCTTATTTCTTTCTTTGTTGGTAATTGTACTTGAATCTTCTACAAACCCTCTCTGTTGATTTATGAAACTCGGCCGCATTTTCTTCTTGCCTCTATGATAATTTTCGCTCTCTGCCACTGTTATGAAATGGGTAGATGAACTTAGCTAATTATGTTTGGAGGAAAAAGAAAAATAACTTTAGCCTGCAATATATGGACTCATATTTTCTTGCTTCTCAAAATGATTGTGTGCTTCTTTTTATTCAATACTATGATGGATCATTACCATGGCTTTTCCTTCCTTCTTAAAGATCACTGTATAGTTATTTAAACTGTCAGTAGTTACATTTTAGTTATTTATTTATAGTTGTTCATCTTTGTCTGTATTCTAAAGTTAATTTGAAATAATAAATTAAAGATAAAGTCCTAAATGCTGATAACTAGAAATTTAAATGGAACTTAAAAAAAACTCACTAAACTCCTTCCTCCCTGCAAGGACAAATACTCGAGCCATGACCTCCCTTAGTTGGATGCTCTTTCATCCATAATTCTTAATATCTTCAAGAAAAGCAAAATATGTAGTCCCCACTACAAAAGTATGCCATGTAGTATGGCTAAGAATAATTTTGAAAGATATTGCACATGTTGAGATGGAGTCAGCGACTATATTTTGTTACAACATTTCAACAATAATGGTGAAATATCACTTCAATTTTGTAGATCTGGAGATCAAGTTGAAATATCTTGTGACAAGAGTTCAACAATAATGGGATATACCTCTTCAATTTTGTGGATCTAGAGATTATCTTGCAATATCTTCAAGAAGTCATTAGGAAAAAAAGCATTTGAATTTCAAAGGCACTTGGGCATTATCAATGAATTTGTAAAAGTATAGTAATCTCCCCTATTAAGTTGTAGATTCTTTAATATTTTGAACAAAAATCTAATTTAGATAGATAGTTGATTTCATCCCTATCAGTCATATTTAACTGATATCCTTAATACACAATATTTCAAAAATCCACTCCTATCAATCTTATTTAACTGGTATCCTGTATTTCAAAATATTCCAAATCTAAAATAGAAATAAAAATGTTCATTTTCCATTATTTCAAAATCTACCATAAAAATTAAATTGGCCCACTATGGAAGAATGTCATAGAAATGTATAAGTTGAAGTCAGAATGTGCTTCTGTTCACAAAATAATAAAAGTTGCATAGAGTGAGACATACACTGTTAAACCTAGCCCTACGTTGAGTATGAAGAGTTTTAAGGTCAGATCATTTGAGTCAATCAATGTCAGAGCAGTTTGTATATAACAACATCTTGGTTACCAGGTACGATTCTAATTTCCAAGCGGTTTTGGAATTTCCTTTGGGACGGTAATGGTCACTGGGAGATACGGGATGTTCCAATGGGATTATGCAAAAAATCCGTGAAACAACTAACCAAACCAAACAGAGAAGAAACCAAACCAATGATAAAAGGTGAGAAATCCACTGAAACATAGACACTTAAATCCAAAAAAAATACGAGAATGGTGAGATAAAATAACAATTCTCATAAATCTGAGCATGTGAGAATTGGCGAGAAGAGGAATATAAGATGGAAAATTCAACTTTTATGGGTAGAGAAAGTGAAAAGGAAACGAAATTAAGCACCCTTAAAAGTATAGTAATTAAAAGTAATCTCCCGTGTTAATTAGTGCAAGTAGTTAATTGTATGTAAATTTCAATGGGACACTTTCTTGTAAGTCTTAGGTATCTTAGATAACTAGTGTTTTTAGAATAGGTTAATCTCTAGAAACTCGTAGTGGTATTTTTAGAATAGGTTAATCTAGAAACTCATAGTGGTAGATAATTAAGGATTTTTGCATTGCTTTCGTTAGTATATGTGCACTTGTTTTTTCCTATAATGATGTCAGAGTTCACATATTCACATATACTGATGAAGGAATTACATATTACGAAAGAAAAAATGTAAGTTACATCTTCAATTCCAAGTATAATATCGAGAGTTAGGTTTAAAAAAATTAGGGTTGAATAGAACCTTATTTGCTAGGAAAAGGTTATTCTCCTTTCAAAGGCATGTAGATATTTGTTGTGATCTCTTAATAGGAAAAACAACATTGGTGTTAAGTGGATGTACAAGACAAAATTGGATGAAAAAAATAATGTAGAAAATGAAAGGCAAGGTTGGTTGCCAAAGAATTTGTTCACCAACCAAGTATTGACTATGGTGAAACGTTTGCTATAGTAGCAAGTTTGGATACTATTAGAGCACCGTTAGCCATTCCAACCCAAAATAAATGGTCAAAGTATGAGATGGATGTGAAGTCATCTTTCTTGAATGGAAAACTTAGAGAGGAGGTGTATGATAATCAATAAGTAGGATTTGAAATAAAAGACTAGGAGTACAAAGTATACAATTTGAAGGAAACCTTCTATAGTTAAATTGACTCATATTTACTTACAAGTGGGTTTAGAATGAATAGTGATGAACCTACTCTTTATACCGAAATAGATCAAGCTATAATCCTTATAGTTTGTATTTATGTTGATGACATAATATATGCAAAGATGTTGATCTTAGATTATTTAAGAGCTACCATGAAAAGAGAATTTGAGATCATAGACCTTGGTCTTATGAAGTACATTTTGGGAATTGAAGTCAAGCAATCTAGATGAGATTTTCATATGTCAAGAAAAGTATGCTACATATAATTTAAATAGGTTTAGAATGGACGAATGCAAACCAATATAGACACCTAATGCAATAGGGACAAAAGTAAGCAAAATAGTGGATTCAACATTGTATAAGAGGCTTATAGGCACTCTCATGTACCTTAGTGCAACTAGACATGATATTATGTATGTGGTTAGTTATATTTCCACATTTATGGAATATCTCAAAGGATATCATTGGAAAGTTGGAAAAAGGATTTTGATGTATATATTGTAGTTACAACTAATTATAGATTGCGTACGCAGGATCTGAAGACGACAAGCTTACAAGATACACATATGGATATTTTACTACAAGAATTATTAATATCTTCCACAAAGCAAAATATGTAGTCCCCACTACAAAAGTAAGCCATGTACTATGGCTAAAAATAATTTTGAAAGATATTACACACGTTGAGATGGAGGCAGCTACTATCTTTTGTGACAACATTTCAACAATAATGGTGAAATATCACTTCAATTTTGTGAAAGAGATCAAGTTGCAATGTCTTGTGACAACAATTCAACAATAATGGTGATATATCACTTCAATTTTGTGGATCTAGAGATTAACTTGCAATATCTTCGGGAAGTCATTAGAAAAGAACATTTGAGTTTCAAAGACACTTAGGCATTATCAGTAAGTTTGTAAAAGTATAGTAATCTCCCCTATTAAATAGAATAAGCAATTAGTTCCATGTTAACTCTTGTGAGACACTTTGTTGTGAGTCTCAACTATTTTTAAGTAACTAGTGTCTCTAGAATCAATTAAATTTTAGATATCTCCAGAATTTTACACATATAAATAATTCTAGAAATTTTCCCATACATTATAAAATTGTTTGAAATGTTATACCATTTTTTTTTGCATTTCTTTCGTTAATACATGTGCAACTCTATGTTTGTACGAAGAACAAGAAGTACATATTTTAAGTAAAGTCAACTACAAATCCAACAATTGTGAAGCTAGAGAAAAATATATATATATATATATATATATATATATTAATATTAGATACATATATATATATATATATAATATTAGATACATATATATAGATATACACGCTTGACTACTTTGATTCATTGATTAACCCTTTTGTGTGACTAGGGATGAACTATACAGATTAGGTTCACATGCTAAATATGAATTTAGGAGACAAGACAAAGGTTTATGCAAGAGATATTGTGCAAAGGTAGCCTAGCTTTCGAAGAAGGTCGAATTGGGCTACAACACATACAAAGGGTATTTTCATCGAAAATCACTTCATATAAAGGTATATGGAAACCATGGAATATATGTGCACATAATGATACAGGGTGATCCTCCTAAAGGATCTTGTAATAAATTTGAATCAATCCTCCATGGATGGTCCACTTCATTCTCATGACTAGGAAGGTTATGTTGGCACAATGATGTCTATAAGAAAGGAAACCATGTAGAACTAAAGTCATTTGTGTTATTGAATATATGTTTGTTCTTTCTCAATATTATCCATGAGAAATCATGCTAATATATTCTTAGTTAAATATCTTCCCCTAATCTATGATAGCATACATGACTAAGACCCATCCCTCAAGGAAAGTTTCAACATTTGATCTACCATATAACCTGCATAACATATAAGCTAGTAGATAAAAGTGAGTCTTTAGCATTTTGACTAAATACTCTTTATTTTCCATCATTATAAATTTCCATTTGTTGTTCTACCACTTCTTGAGTAGTTCATTGGGAATAATATTAAATATTGGTATCCAATCTTTGTCCAACCATACTTCCACCATTACTATCTAGTAATACATCTTGATGTCATAATCATGGAAGGAAGAAAATGGCTTTCAATGGCTATCTATGATCATGGCTTTATTGGGGTTAACATGTAAAATCATAAACTCCACAATATATACATAAGGAAACACAATTGTTAAGGTAGACACCTTTGTTATCCATTATTTCTTAGTAGCTCTATGCACCTCAAAATATGGATCATCTAAAGGAATATTTTCTCTCTCAAAAACATTGTAAACCGACTTAGACCATGTGGATGAGGTGTATTTGTTAATATAGTAGGGAGTATTGTTGGGTGCAGGAATTACAATTAAGTAAACTCCTCAACACTTAAATTGTCAACCCAGGGGATATGTAAACTTAGAGACGAAGCACAGGCAATGCCAGAGATCGTATGAATGTCTCCAATATCAACCCCTATTTTCTTTAAAGGAAAGGTTACAGAATCAAACTATAGAGGAAAAGTCAACTTGAATCGCTAGAAATAATCTAAGACTGGAACAAAATAAAATGCATTTGCAAAAGAGATTTAGAAGAAAAGGGAAATCACTCTAGCTGATTATTCATTAACTACTAAGTGTGTGCTTCTTTTAGCAAAGACACTTTAGCAGTCTTCAATAGATGGGCCCTTCAAACCTGCTTATATAAAGATTTCCTTCTCGCAAGAATCTATCTTGGACTAATGTAGGAATAAAAATTTATGCCGAGGGTGTAAAATGATGTCTGTACTAAAAGTGTTTTTTCTTTTGTGTAAGGTCCAAACTTTCTCAAGTCCAAAGAACTCAGTCCAAGCAACAAGAAACTAGTTCTTGTGCCAGACCAGAGTTTCTTACACTTTAACTTTTAATCCTTGAAATCAATGCTTAACTACTGCAAGTGTTAGAAAGCCAAATTGCATAAAAGGGTGATTGTTTCTAAGTTTATCAAATTGCAGAAAGAAAGAAACAATCCTTGTAATCTATCCTGTTATGAAATATTAGTGAAAGCAAGGAAGCTATTAGAAATAACTTAAAAAGAATTACTACATCACACAATCTTGCACTGGTGCAGGGAATGGTCCTTCTACTTTAAACCAGGTAGAAAACTAAATCAAACATATTTGCAGAAAGTGAATAGCACACCAATGTGCACTGGTGTAGGTAATTTCTCCTGCTCAGACCAGGTGGGAAAAACCAGTTGAAATCAGATGCAAGAAAAGGAAATTTAATTACTTCATGTAGCAAATTTGCACTCACTTAAACAGGAATTCAAAGGTTGTAAAGAAAATCACACTTGCTAGTTTAAAACATAGATTAAAAGGATAGAAAAGAGGGAGAACGTGCTGGGTTGGTTGGGCCCTAGCCAACCAACGCGTTTCCATTTTAATTAAAAACATTGCTCAACACTTGCTCAATATATCAACATTCAAAACATGAAAGATACGATGTAGAATAGTAAGGCGAAGCTCTCTCTCTTCTTATTACGTTATAAATCAAATACATACATGATTACAATCTAGCCCAGATTGGATGATAACAAAAGTCAGGCCTATTACCTTCTTCCTGGTTCTATCTCTGTTATATATACTTACTTAATCATTCATTTTCTCCTTGTTCTATCTACATTGCTTCTTATATAGATCCTCGGTCAAAGGCCAAGAGGATCATTCATCTCGTTACATGTTGTTTGTAAAATTTCGTTGCAACAGATTGCATAACTGTTTACAAAATAAGCTTGCGTCCTTCAAAATTAGGCGTTTTAACAAAACAGGTTGTGGCTATCTTCAGTTGTTCGTTTCTCCCAAATTCGACCTCAACTACTATAGATTTCCTTGGTGTCATAGCTGGGACTACGTTGCCTTCAGATGTGTTCGATGGTCATCGCTAAGGCGGTGCAAAAATAGGCAACAATCAAGGGGGGTCCAGATTTGCTGCCAAGATTCGCGTCGTTGGCACTGGTGTGAGATCTGATAATCGCAGTGCTGGACTAGTGCGAGATCCATTTTGCACTAAAATCAGTAGTCAAGGTAAGCATTAACTATTAATTAACATCGGAGATATTGATGAGTTATAAAAGTAATTACAAGTGAGAAATCACATAATAATAATTAATAAATGCTAAGTTTCAATTAAAAATATAAAATATAAAGTAAATGTGAAATGTGTCATCGTTCTTGCACTAGTGAAAGATGACGGTGTAAATGATAGGTAAAACAGGGGTAAATGGTTATGGTTTTAGGACAGAAAGATGGTTAAAAAGGGTACAATTTAGGGGACTAACATCCTCCCATCCCTATGCTGTTGTGTTCAACTTCTTTACCTCTGCAAAAAACTCAAAATTTTGAGAACTCCAACTCAATCCTGCTTTGGTGCATTATCCTCTGGCTGCACTGTTTCAGCCTTCTTCTTTTTCATGTGGCTTAACTTCTTTTCTACCTTCTTCAACTGCTTAAAATAGTGTCCAACCCGATACTTCCAGGTTTTGAATTCAATTTTCTTTTGATTGAGCTCTGCCATTAATTATCCTCTGATTCGTTTGTTCTCCACCTGTGCATTGGCCATACATTGCTCCAAGTTTTGCACTTAAAGCTCCAATTCGACTACCCAATTGGTAGGGGTTACCAACTGTTTTTCTCCCTCTATTTCAGCAAGGACTGTAACTTCCTTAGGGACCTCTATATTAGGCATGGTCATATCATGGAATTCCCCTTCCTATGGTCCCTCTTTCTTCGGATCTTCTTCCTTCGGTTCCTCTTCATCTGATTTTACTTTTTCCTTTTCTCCCTCGATTCCTCTTCTGGTTCTTCTTCTTTTGTGGGTTTGGTTTGTTCTTTTTCAGGTTCCACCTTCTCTCCTTTGGCTCCTCTTCCTCTACTTCCTCTTCCTCTATTTCTTTGTTGTCTGGCTCCTCTCCTTTTGGAACTTCTTCTTTCATTGGTGCAGGATGGGGTTCCGCACCCTGCGAGGGTTGTGGTTCTCCACCTGCTTCAGCGACTTTGCTCTTTTTGTGAGGCATTTTTATAAATTCAGCTAGGAGAGTATAATCTCCAACCTCTGCAATCTTCACTGCATCTGCAAGGACTGACAAATTATCATACTTAGAGGCCTGTGCTTGTGTAGAAGGAGTTTCTTCTGCAGGTGCATGAAATTTTTCTTTGGTGGAGGACGAGGCCTTGACTGTCAATTTTTCTGGCTGTTTCCTTTTTGTGCTAGTGTGAGAAGGACTTTGTTTCTTGCTCTTGATCGTATTGGCAGGAGTCTTTGTCTTCTTCCCCTCGGTTTACCCTTCATGCAGCTGTTTCAACAACTCTTCCCATGACATGCCTTTCTTCTCCAGCTGCTTCAGGACCAATATGTTGATCAGCCCGTGATGGTATAACCTTACGTCAACCTAGTCCTCCCTTCCATCCTATACACTTTTAGTCATTTTCTCCATACTCTTGAGCAAGAATTAGGGGAAATTCATCGTCCAATGAATGCGTTGGCCTACTTCAAAGTGTTGAAGCATTCTAAAATGATACACCAAGGTACGAGTGTATCTCCCTTCGCAGGTCACGAACTTCTACAAGATAAATAGGAGGTGATTCCATTGACCTAAAAAGGCTTTACGTGAGACTTTGAGTTTCCAATCCACGTCTATATCTTTGTCCACAACAAAACACCACCAACGTTTCCTTTCCAACTCCTAGTTTTTGAACCACTCTTCTCCTGTGTTTTCTAGACTTGTTGCAGCTGCTACAAACTCCTGTGTCACCTTGAATTTAAGCGGCCCCACTCTGACTCAGCTATTGTTAAAACTCTTTGCAAACCATAGGGCGACTTCTCTGTCATACCCATCAATTTTTTGCAAGAACTGTAGGAAACCCGACTCTTGCAATAATGTAAGATTGTTGCAGTATTCGGCAGACTGTTCAATCTTGCTAAGGGATAGGGGTTCATTTCAGTTAAGTGGCATCATTGCTAGTGGTTGAACAGTCGAGCTCTGAGATTTGCATGCGATGCCGAAGAAATCAGCAACCCTAAATAAAAACTATCCTTTTTTTGACAGAATCGCCGATTCTCCTACCATAGAATCTCATCATTTCTGGTCAGGTCTAATTGGTATGCGTTGCAGTGATCTTAACGGTTAAGTGTGATATAAGTACAGTGATGGGATATTTAGAGTGAATAGAGGACCAGGGTAATTGTGAACGAATGACATTTAGGATTGTGGCGGAGTGGGGTAGATTTCATGCAAGCAACGGTTACCACATCTTCACATTTCTTCATAATTAAAAAAAATCCTTAGCATTCATTAAAAAAAATCATGATTTCTACTTAGTAAAAACTTTATACTTTAAATTCATTTCCCCCTAGTTAAAATAATAACATTAATACTTATTGATGAAATGAAAAAGACTTCATCGCATGTTTCATCATGACCACTTCCTTATTTCATTTGATAACGCGTACTATGCTACTGACGAAGTGCATGCTTGTACTAGTCTTGCACCACTTTAAATTTTATCATTTTGCTGGTATTTTTTTCTGCTCATCTCATTACATAGGACAACATTCTTGCACTAGTGCAAGAATAATATTAAAACAAAGAATTAAAATATAGGCTAGATTTTCACATGATTTCTTTAAATTTATGCTGACTTTTTTTTTCCTTGTCTGATGTTTCAGAGCACACATTTTGCTCTCCATATGCAAGATCCTGTAATAAATTCTCGAGAGAATAAAGAAGTGGGAAAAAGGGGATGTTTAGAATGGGAAGGAATTTTATTATATGGATTCCAAGAAAGTTCCAAGAGGGATAAACTATAAATGGGATAGGGAAAAAAATTCAAGGAAAAAGTGGGATTTCTTCGAAGCGGGTAGGGTAAACTTTTGAAGAATATGGGAAGGTCAATATTCTAGGATCAAAGAAGAAAACTGAGGGGGGGCTACAGGAGTGGAGTATGAAGAAAGGATTTTTTTTTCTAGAAAGTCTGCCTGCACTGGTGTAAGAAAAATAACTGCAGTGAAAATTAGGCGTTACTTGAATAAAAATATACATGCTAATTACCCCAGCTGTATAAAGGTTGGTTCTGCTAAACTTGCTTCTACTTGGTGATAGCGTAGCATATCTAAAGATCAAGCAAACATTTTCCTTTTATTAGAAATTTTTGATCTTCCTGCCAACAAGTTGGTTTTTAGGTTGACCCTTCTGCAATCATGTCAGCAAATTGATTTTCATAATTACATGAAAATATTTTTTCTTTACCTTTCTCTAATTTTTTTTCTTTTAATATATAAAAAAAGTTTTATTCTTGAGAAGAAAAGGATTCATGTTTTCAAGAGGTTGGTATTACCATTCTCCACTACTGTCCCAAATTGTTGTTGGACTTGTTGTGTACAATCTTTCTTGGTAAGTGGCTGAAACTACTTCTTTAACTGGTGTCTGTTTACCAAGAATACTGAATTTTGTCCATCAATAGTTTTAAATTCTACTGATCCATTGTCAAATACTTAGATCAGTTCATAAGGTCCCATCCAATGTGTATGGAACTTCCCTTTAAAAATTTTAAATCTATAATCATAAAGGAGTACCCAATCACCTGGTTGGAACTGCTTTTTCTGAATGAAATTTCGTGCCACTTTTTACGTTGTTGCTGAATTAGTATATTATGTTGCACAACATCCCTTTGAAACTCATCCAACTCATTCAATTGGAGAATATGTTGTTGTTGTGCCTCAGAGAGATCTAGTCCTAACTGAACTGCAGTCCTGTAAGTTTTGATCTGGAATTCAATTGGTAACAGAACTTTTTTACCATATACCAGGTTGTATTGTGTATGCCCCGTGCTATTTCTCCAAGTGGTTTTGTATGTTCGTAAAGCTTCTGGTAATATTTCAGCCTAGTCTTTTCAATGCATGTTGACTGTCTTTGTAAGAATGGACTTGATCACTTTATTTGTGGATTCCACTTGGCCATTTTCTTCTGGGTGATATGGCATGGACTTCTTGTTCCAGATCTTATATTGCTGCATCACACCCTGTACCAGATTAGAAATAAATTGTGTACCATTTTCAGAAACGATTTCTCTAGGCACACAAAATCTAGTAAACATTTCAGTAAAAGGAAAATCAACAACAACGTTTTATGTAGAAAAAGAAACAGCTTTAGCTTCTACCCATTTTGCAACAAAATCTGTACAAACCAAGATATGCTTTTTACTTAATGATGTTGGATTTATTGGTCCTATAAAATCATTAGCCCATTTTTCAAATGGCTCAATTATAACCTAAGGACATAAGGGCATTTCATTGGTTTGATTAGGTTGACCCATTCGCTAATAGCTATCACAATGCTTGACATATTGTTTGGCATCCTTAATCAAGGATAGCCAATAATAACTAGCGTGTAACACCTTATATGCAGTTTGCTTATCAGCAAAGTGGCCTCCGCATGGTTCATCATGAGTAGATTTCAACATGTCAAACACTTCTTCCTCTCTTACACACCTATGGATAATCAAATCAGGGCCTGTGTAAAAGAGATCCCCTTGGATCCAGGAATATGCAACACTTTTCTGAATAATATTATGCTTTTCACGAGCAGACAAGTGGGGTGTTGTTTTTCTAGTAACCAAATAATTAGCAGTGTCGAAAAACCACGGAGAATCTATTGACATAGCAAAAATATGTTCATCCAGAAAGTCATCATTAATAGGTGTAGTTTCACCAAGGTTATCTAATCTAGAAAGAAAGTTTGCTACAATATTAGATTTTCTTGGTCTATCTACAATAGTAATATTAAACTCCTGCAACAAAAGTAACCACCTAGTCACTCTACCACTAGTTAATGGTTTATTCATCAAATACTTAATTGCAGAATGATCAGTATGTACAAATACTTCATATCCTATAATATAGTGTCTGAACTTATTAATTGCAAAAATCACAGCTAAAAACTCTTTCTCTGTAACTGTATAACTTAATTCAGCAGGAGGAAAATTCTTACTAATATAATAAATAACATTAGATTGCTTATTTTCCTCTTGTCCTAAATCTACGCCAATAGCCAAATCTGAAGCATGAGGAAATATGAAAAGGCAGAGACCAGTTAGAACCTCTAAGAATTGGTGCATGTACTAGCTTTTCCTTCAATGTTTCAAAAGACTGTTGGCAAGTTTTCGTCCAAAAAAACTCACTATCCTTAGCTAGAAGTCTAAAAAGAGGAGCCGGTATCTTAGAAAAATTTTCAATAAATCTGCTATAGTAACCAGCATGCCCTAGAAAATCTGTTACTTCCCTTTGAGATTTAGGTGCAAGAAGATGAAAAATGATTTCAATCTTTGCTAGATTGACCTGGATACCTTTAATAGAAATCAAATGACCAAGTACCACTCCTAATCTGCACATCAATCTACATTTCTTGCCGCTTAAGGAAAGATGAGCTTCCTCACAATGAAGAAGTACTTTTTCCAACTTTTCAAGAGCTTCCTGAAAAGAATTATCAAACATAGAAAAGTCATCCATATAAATTTCCACAAATTCTAGATCAACAAAAATAGCCAATACTTCCCTCTGAAAGGTAGTCGGGGCATTACATAATCCAAAGGGGAGCACTCTATCAGCAAATGTACCCCATGGACATGTAAAGGTAGTTTTATATTAATCTTTAGGTGTAATCTGTATCTGGTTATAACCACTGAAACCATCCAAAAAGGAAAAGTATTCCTTTCCTGCAAGGGTATCAAGCACTTGTTCAATGAATGGGAGAGAGAAATAATCTTTGAGAGTGGCTTTGTTTAATTCTTGATAGTCGATACAAATATGCCATCTTCCATCTTTCTTAGGTACTAGTACTAATGGAGAGACCCACTAACTGTCAGAAATAGGATAGATGAAACCAACATCTAAGAGCTTTTGCACTTCTTCTTTCACGATGTCTTTTAGAGCTCGATTCATTCGCCTTTGGGGTTGTTGGATAGGTTTGGCTCCTTCCTTAATATAGATATGATGTGTGCAAGTTTCAGGAGGGATACCCTCAATATCTTCATAACCCCATGCAAAGGCACTAAGATGGTTTCACAACAAATTCAAGCTGCTCTTGTTGAGATGAGTCCAAATTTGAACTAATATACAAGGATTCAGGAGTACTCAAGGGAGTGGTCAAATCCAATAATGCAGAAGAATGAGGATTACAATCTTCTTGAAAATCTAGACTGAAAAATTGGCTCAAAGGCTCAAAATTAGGCATAGTGTCTAGATTATTCAGGAAGTCTTGGATCTGATCTTCTTGAAAGGACCTAGGATAATGATGGATGAGGGAAATAGGATGAGTCTCGTCATCACTACTTTGATCTAACCATAGAGTATCTTGAAGGTCCTGAATGGATCTGGCAGGGGGATATTAGGTAACTTTCTTCCTAGAGTCTCCATGTGAAATATACATATCACTAGAACAACATCCAATATATGCATCAACAATAGCAAGCCATGGTCAACCCAACATCAAGGGATGTCCTCCTACTAGGTTCTTTGGTTGAAGCATAATGAAGTCATCAAGATATTCCAAAGAGTCTAATGAGATGATCACATCATCCAATACTCCTTCTGGCTTAATTTTAGATCTATCTACTAATTCAAGCACAATGGGAGTAGGCTGAAGATGGGATAACCGAAGTTGATCCATGATTTGCTTGGTCATGACATTAATGGCTACCCCCAGACCTATAAGGACATTAGAGACAAGGACATTACTAATTTGAACTGAGAGAACAAGGTTTCCAGGCTCAATATATTTTTCCATAGATACACATCCTGTCATCAACTCTGCCACCCTACCAAAAAATTGAATGGTTTGGGGTTCCAATTTCTTCCTCCTGGGCTTCTTGAGACAAAGTTCCTTAATAATTTTAGTGTAAATAGGGATATATTTGATGGCTTGAAGTAAAGTTATCTTAATGAAAATATTCTGAAGCTTTGATGCCAAGCTAGTCTCAGAAATGGGCTCACTTCTTTCCATCGCTAGCCTCTCTGGAAAGGGAGGTTGGTTGGAAGAAGGTGGTAAGGATCCAAAGGGTAAGGGCTACTTGGTGACTACTTTCAGAGAAGGGGTAGGAGTTTCCTCTTCCCCTTTCTCTTCAACAATCACAACGAGTTGTTTCTGACTTGCTGGCATTATAGTCCTCCCTTATCTTAACTGGATATCATGAACTCCAATTGGAGTAGATTGATACTCAAATGATAAAGGTGGGTTTGTTACATAAATCATTTGCACTGCTTTGTTATTGTTAGGATTAGGCATGGGCTGAGTAGGCAACTGAGGGGGTCGAAAAGGTGGAGGTAAATGAAATGGTGGATTAGACTGACTCGGAGGTTGGAGCATTGAATTTTGTGTATGAGGATATGACTACATACGTGGTTTGTAGGAATATGGGGAACGAGTTGGCCCTCTCCAACCTAACTGCCATGGTTGAGAAGGTTGTCCATGCTGGTATTGATTTCCATAATTCCACTGCTAATTAGTGTTAGGATAAGAATATGCATGTGAATGATAACCAAAATAGTGTGGAGAAAATTCAGGAGCCATACCTGCACCTACCTGAGGCCAATTTCTTCTTGCTCCCATAGCATTCAAGTATTCAACTTCAGGCTGCCCTCCTATAAATACAG
>APFE031043174.1:411520-429967 GCA_000404065.3 Pinus taeda
GGACAAGTATATTTGTATACTTCTGTTTTAAACTAAAACAAATCCAGGGCTAAAAGGAATGGATTGATTGCACTAGTCATCCTTCTATAACTTTCCAACATATGCTGGAGTAAACAGATTGTAACTTGGGTAATTTTTCTAATTGCAAACAGGAACATACTTGTATATTGGCAGGGTGGTTACGAGGTCCCTAGAAGTGGAGTAAACAGATTGTAGTTTGGGTAATTTTTCTAATTGCAAACAAGAACATAGAAGTGATGAATTTGAATTTTTCTTGGTTTTATATATAGTATTAGGTTTTTTATCATTTTCTGTGAATGGCACGGGTGAATTTTATCTTACACCCACTAGATTATCGATATGTAATTTCGGTAATTTTGATTTCAAAAGATATTTTAAAGAAATGCAATGATTTCATTTGTGTATTCAATAAACACAAGATTTTATAATTGAGTAAAATATTCACCATGCGTGGTGAGAGATTCGCCAAAAAATTATATCTACATATCATATTATTGATAAAATCGCCTTCCATTTTTCCTATATACCATGGAGATTCGCCCATTTATTATACATGTAAATTTAGGGGGGGTTCTTAAAATTTTCCTTGATTAATAATATCGATTTTCATGTTTTCCATTTTATTTTCTAGTCCAATAATCAAAGCATCGGTAGATTCAGTTTTTCTATTTCTGTTTTGAGCGCCTCTACCAGATCTATACTAATTTATTGAAAATTTCCTGCATAAATCACAAATTTGATCAAAAGTCTGCTAAGAGATATCACCTTGTCCTAGTAGATTTAGATTATTTCTAGCATTATCGGTAAATCCTATTAAGAACAAGGTTCTAATAGTGCTGGAATCAAGCTTAAGTTTCAACCTTTGCAAAATATATAGAAATCTTTCTAAGTAATCTTCAAGAGTTTCATCATCATCTTATATGATTGTAAAATTTTCATCCTGCATGTCCTGAGTTTTGAAATATTCCCAATATTTAGACAAAAGCACTCTCTTCACCTGTTCCCAAAAGGTTATAAAGTTTCCTCTTAGCCCCATGAAACAACACAAGGCTGAGTCCTGGAGGGTAGCAGGAAATAATCTTAACTTCTGAGCATCAGTTGAATAATCATAACTTCTACACAAAATATCAAACTCGAATAGAAAAGAGTCAGGGTCTTCATGAACTTTACCATGAAAATGGGGGAGAGCGGATGGTGGAATGTTCTTCATTTGTGCCACAGTATCAAGATCCATAATTGGAAACACAAAAGAGGATTTTTCTTCGCTTACCTGATCCTGTTTTTCACCAGACCCTTTCATATAAATTTCATGATCTGCCATGTCTCTTTCTTACTCTCGACATGCTGAACCACACCTGAGTTGTTGTCACCATAATCCAAGTGGATTATTCCTGTGTGATGCATTTGATTGGGCTTCTTGCTCACAGAAGGAGATCCAATATGAGAATTATTTTCAAAATTCTTTTGGCCCTTAGTGGGCTTTGAACCCCTACCTTTCCTAGGCATGCATTTCAAAGAAAGAAAAACAACAAGTAATTTCTAATAAAAAGATGCTGCCAAAAATCAATTGACACCAGTAAAATTCCTTCATAAGAGAAATTTTTCACAACCAATGCTGAAAAAAATTACCTCTATTGTACAATTAGAAAATTCTTTCCAAATCAAATCACCTCCCTGACAACGGTGCCAAAATGTTGGGTGCAGGAATTACACTTAAGTAAACTCCTCAATACTTAAATTGTCAACCCAGGGGATCCATAAACTTAGAGATGAAGCACAAGCAATGTGAGAGATGGTATGAATGTATCGAATATCAACCCCTACTTTCTTTAAAGGAAAGGTTACATAATCAAACTATAGAGGAAAAGTCAACTTGAATTGCCATAAATAATCTAAGGCTAGAACAAAAGAAAATGCATTTGCAAAAGAGATTTAGAAGAAAAGGGAAATCACTCTAGCTGATTATTGACTAACTATTGAGTGTGTGTTTCTTTCAGCAAAGACATGTTAGTAGTCTTCAATAGATGGGACTTTCAAACCTGCTTAGATAATGTTTTCCTTCTCGTAAGAATCTATCTTGTACTAGTGCAGGAACAATGATTTATGCCGAGGGTGTAAAATGATGTCAGTACTAAAAGTTCTTTTTCTTTCGTGTAAGGTCTAGACATTTCGAAGTCCTCATTCCAAGCAACAAGAAACTAGTTCTTGTGTTAGACCAGAGCTTCTTACACTTTAACTTTTAATCCTTGAAATCAATGCTTAACTACTGCAAGTGTTAGAAAGCCAAATTGCATAAAAGGGTGATTGTTTCTAAGTTTATCAAATTTTAGAAAGAAAGAAACAATCCTTGTAATCTATCCTGTTATGAAATATCAGTGAAAGCAAGAAAGTTGCTAGAAATGACTTAAAAAGAATTACTGCATCACACAATCTTGCACTGGTGCAGGAATGGTCCTTCTACTTTAAACCAGGCAGAAAAATAAATCAAGCAGATTTGCTAAAAGTGAATAGCACACCAACGTGCACTGGTGCAAGTAATTTCTCTTGCTCAGACCAGGCAGGGAAAACCAATCCAAACGTGCAGAAAGTGAATAGCACACCAACCTGCATTGGTGCAGGTAATTTCTCCTGCTTAGACCAGGCGGGGAAAACTAGTTGAAATCAGATGAAAGAAAAGGAAATTTAATTACTTCATGTGGCAGATCTACTCTCACTCAAGAAGGGATTTAAAGGCTATAAAGTAAATGACACTTGCTAGGTTAAAACATAAATTAAAAGGATTGAAAAGAGGGAGAACGTGTTGGGTTGGCTGGGCCCTAGCCAACCAGCGCATTTCCCTTTTAATTAAAAATGTTGGTTAACACTTGCTCAATATATCAACATTCAAAACATGAAAGATACACTGTAGAATAGTAAGACAGAGCTCTCTATCTTCTTATTAAGTCATAAAGAAAATACATAGATGATTACAATCTAGCCCAGATTGGGCAATAACAAAAGACAGGCCTGTTACTGCCTTCCTGGTTCTATCTCTGATCTATATACTTACTTAATCATTCATTTTCTCCTTGTACTATCTACATTGCTTCTTATATAGATCCTCGGTCGAAAGCCAAGAGGATCGTTCATCTCGTTACATGTTGTTTGCAGAATTTCGTTACAACAGATTGCATAATTTTTTAGAAAATAAGCTTGTGGCCTTCAAAATTAGGTGTTTTAACAAAACAGGTCATGGCTATCTTCAGCTATCCGTTTCTCCCAAATCTGACCTCAACTACTCTAGATTGCCTTGCTGTCATAGCTGGGACTCGACTGTCTTTAGATGTGTTCAGCGATCATGGCTAAGGTGGTGTAAAAATAGGCAACAATCAAGGGGGGTCTGGATTTGCTACCAAGATTTGCATCATCGGCACTGGTGTGAGTTCTGATAATCGCGGTTCTACCACTAGTGTGAGATCTGTTCTGAACTAAAATTAGCGGTCAAGGTAAGAATTAACTATTAAGAAACATAGGAGATATCGATGAGTTACAAAAGTAATTACAAGTGAGAAATCACGTAATAATAATTAATAAATTCTAAGTTTGAATTAAAAATGTAAAATATAAAGTAAATGTGAAATGTGTCATCGTTCTTACACTAGTACAAGATGAGGGCATAAATGATAGGTAAAACAGGGGTAAATGGTTGTGTTTTTAGGATAGAAAGATGGTCAAAAAGGGTACAATTTAGGGGACTAACAAGTATCCCATAGCCTATAAATAGAGGAGTTATTAGGCTCTTCATCATCAGAGGATTCAAAAATTTAGACCTTTCCAACCTATCTCTTATATGAAGATTATTCTCCTGCAAAACCAAAAAAATAAAAAAGTACCCATTATAGAGATTATCTTAAAAAGCATAATGCAGATAAATGACATTTCTAGGTTTCATGGCTAGTTGAGTTTGAAGGAAAAAGTAAGTGTTATTAATGATGAAAGAAATATTACTAGGCTCACAATATTGACCATAATGATTGAGTGTCTTCCCTTAAAAAAAAACAAATGACCTACATTGAGGCAAGCGAGCGTTTCTAGAGAAAAAGATTGATCATGTTCCTAGCTTTGAGAGATAAAGATTTGGTCAATATTCTAAATAAAAAGTTGGATTGAAAACCCGACAATAACTTAGAATTAAAAACCTTAGGTATCTTAGCAAGGAAAACCCTAGGAAGTTCAAGAATGTGGGTTTTAACCCTCTACAGAAATTACTTATAAACCTATTTTACTGACACTTAATCATGGGGATTGGGTGAACAGTTGCAAATAATGTAAATAATAAATAATGGAAAAGGAAGAGTCATCGGGAGGTTAAACCCAAGAGTCACTCCCTCATGTATATAACTATGAACAATCGAAATGAATAAGCACAATTCACTTGAGGAGTTACTTCCTCACCTGACATGGTATCAGAGCCAACACCATTTTTGGCTTCCCTCTCTGCCTTGTAACTCCCTTCTGCCATTTTTTGCAGTCTGCCATATCTGCTCATCTCTCCCATCATATTTTGTGCATTACAATTATCTAGAAATGTGTTGAACATCCACTCGTTGAGGTTTGCACTAAAAATCTCCCATATACCACCATTTTATATACATTGCATCCCAACCATTATAGATTTCTATGATAAAGTTTTGGATTTGCGTAGATGAACCTTAGGGTGGAAAATTCTATTGTCTAGTTCTGTTAGAACAGTCGAACAGAGGTGCCTGTGATGGTGGCCTATGTGAATGTTAGTTGTGGTGCGGTGAGCATGGAGATGTTTCCTGGAGGTGCTGCGTGAATGGTGTTACCACTAAGTTACTGTATTACTATGTTGCATTAATTGTACTACTTGTAGTGATATATGTTAACCAGTTTTACCACCGGTGTTTCCCATCCTGCCATACAACGCCACTCCCATACCGAGGTCCCAGTTCCCTAGAATGTTTTTTGCTAAGAAATATAATACCAATACCACATCGCATACCACCATCCCACCATACCACTATTTCTCTCTGTTGCGGCATTACCATATCGGTTCCTTCAATACACATTAAGTTGAATGTTGTCACTACATTACATTGAAACTATGGTCCTCCTTTAACATACCCGCATCGGTTAAAATATAATTGCATTTTTTTTATCGTGACTAGTCTACCAGTTTTAATATTGGTTTTGTTTATCATTCAACACAATGTTACCTTGTAATATCCAATAGAATCTATAACCGCTCTCCATTCTCCACTATACCACAGTAATACCTCCCCATACCACTCATACTATGTTGTTGTTACCTCCTTCGGTGATCATACGTAATGGTGGTCACACAATGCGGTGTCATACATTAGGTTTACATTTCCACCCCCATATACAACCTCCCCATAAACCCCCTCCCCCATATACTCCCTACCCCATATACACCCTCCCCAAATAACACCTTCCCCCAAATAAAACCTCGCTCAAATATACCTCTGCCATATATCAAAATTATATTTTTTACCATTAGGAGTAAAAATTTGCAGCAAAAGTATTTTTCTACAATACACAGATTTTACAATGAATTCATTGATATCTATTATGGGAGTGGTTCTCGCCGAGAAGTAGAACTATCTAGAATGGTCATAGAATATCAAACACACTCTCTTTTTTAATGAGCCGTGGAAAGGAGTTTGTGTTGGAGAAGGAGACAAAGAACCAGAAAAACCTACCTCACATAAGGAATTCTCCATTTGGAAAAATAAGAACAGCAAGGGCTATGCTTTGATTCCAGCATCTGTAAATGAAGAGGTGAGTCACCATATTTTTCCATTTTCAATTTCTTTTGAAGCCTTACAAGAATTGAAGGAACTCTAAGACTCACACTCTACACTTGAAGTTGTTCAACTCATGATTAAATTGTTTAGCCTTGAATTACAAAATGATGATCATCTTGCTCTTGCATCAGAAGTAAAATCTATTATGCATGATATCAAAGTCACTAATGTTGAACTAGACATTCCTCTGGTAGATTTTTTCAAGGCACTTTATCCCACTTATTCAAATTATCTTTAGTCATTGCAAGCAAATGGAAACCTCAATGAAAAAACCTTTGACTCCCTTGTGAATAAATTTGTTAAGAGAGAGAAATATTTTGGGAAGAAGAGAAATCCTCATTCTTTTGAAGAGGTTGTGTGTCTTGTACATAGAGAGAATAATCTTGCTCAAGATTATTCCAGAGGAAGAGGAAGAGGAAGAATAAATTTCAAAGGCAGGGGGAGAAAACACTCTCAAGCAGAAAAGTCTGATTTACATTGCATACATTGCAATAGAGATGGATCACATGATGCATCCACATGCAATTTTCCTTGGGACAAAATTGAATAGGAAATAAATCAACCCAAAGGTAAAACTAATGACAAAGAGAAAGGTAAAGCACCTAAATCCACTCACTATGTTGTGGCACATTGTAATATTGGAGTAAATGAAGACTTGTTTAATGTTTCACTTGCTTCTTGGAAAAATGATTGGTTGCCTGACTCAGGAGAAACTTTCCACATGACTTTTAGAATATATTTTTTTTGAAGAGTTTACTGACAATGTTGATGGAGTGGTATACTTTGCAGACAAATCAAAACTCAAGCCATCAAGGCTTGACACAATTAGGCTCAAATTGCTTGGTCTTCTAGACTTTCCTCTGCGTGATGTTTTATATCTCCCACAGATGAGGATAAAATTGTTGTCTTGGTCCACAACTTCCAGCAAGGGCACTCCATTCATATGTTTGATCGAAAAGTTGAGGTGAGAAAAGAATTAGATCACTCACTTGTCATGACGAGGATAGAAAGGATTATCAAGCTGCAAGGTACCTCTGCTCGTGCACAAAATTTCTCATGCAATTCTCATTATGATGAACATACATTCCCATCAAGTCTATTATGTCATGCCAGATTTGGACACTTGAACTATGAAAACCTTCGCTTGTTGAAGAAAAATGGTGTTATTGGTTTGCCTACAATTCCTAGGAAACTTAATCAATGTGATGCCTGCATTCTAGGAAAGCATAGCAAACAATATTTTCATGATTCACATTCCAGAGCATGTAGAAAACTTGAGCTCATTCATTCATATTTATGTGGTCCAATGCTTTTTCCTTCTGGAAATGGAAATAAATATATGATGACATTTATTGATTACTACACCAGAATGTGTTGGGTTTATTTATTTAAGAACAAATCTGATGCTTTTCAAACATTCAAGAACTTTCATACATGCATTGAAAATGATGCACAGTCTTATATTGCATCTATTCGCACTTATAATGGAAAAGATATCACTTCAAATTAATTTGAAAACTATGTTCGCCAACATGGGATCAAACATCAAGCAATTGTGCCTTATAATCCCCAACAAAACAAAGTAATTGAAAGAATGAATAGGACAATCTCAAATATGGTACGTTGCATGATGTTTTTCAAGTATGTAAAATTGATGTTTTGGGCTGATGTAGTTCTATGTGGTGTATATGTAAATAACATATGTCCATCTAATGCTATTAGAAACAAGACTCCTTATGCAATGTGGTATGGCCGATTCCTTCAGTAAAGCATCTCAGGGTCTTTGGTTCCCCTTGTTATGCCTTGATACCAATGGTACATAGAACCAAACTTGGTGCAAGGAGTCATAAGTGTATCTTCTTGGGGTATTCAAATACCTTCAAAGCATACCATCTCTACGGTGAAGTTAATAAAAAGTTTGTTGTATCTAGTGATGTAATCTTTCTTAAATCTTCCAAAGCTTACAATGTTGTTGAGCAGAAACTTGATCACTTGGATAGATTCGGAAATGCAAAATCATTTCAAGAATTTGATAATCATATTCCACATCTTGAAGGGCGGATTCCTATACTGAATCAACCTGTGGAATCTTCTTCTGAAGCACTCTCTCCCCTGCATGAAACTCCAACCACTGATGATACTTTGAGAGATGTGATTGACAGAATTGGGAGCCTCAATCTTGATTCAGTCCCCACTCAATCAACTAAGCAGCCTAGACCATCTTAGAAAGGTCACCCAAAGTGGCTGACAAGGACACTTGAAAGTGTTCATCCTAATGAAGTTGGAAAGACGGGAACAATAAATTCAACCAAGCAAAATGGAGGTGATGTGGATGATTCTGATTCACCTATTGATATGGATGTTTCAGATAATTGTGAACTGAATTTGTATACATATTTTGAACCAACTTCCTTCAAATAAGTCACTTCTCATGATGAATAGAAAGAAGCGATGAAAAAGGAGTATGATGCCTTGATAAAGAATGGCACTTGGAAGCTAGTTGATCCTCCACTGGGAACCAGACCAATTGGCTGTAAGTGGGTCGAAAATAACAAGTATACAACTGGTGGGTCATTTGACAAGCATAAATCCAGGCTTGTGGAAAAAGGTTTTTCACAGAAGGAAGGGGTTGATTATGAGGAGACTTTTCCCCCACAGCAAAATGGGCTACCATTTGGACACTCTTTTCCCTAGCAGCTCATAACGGTTGGAAAGTCCATCAAAAGGACGTAAAATCTACTTTCTTGAATGAAGATCTAAAAGAGAATGTCTTTATGTCCCATCCTGAAGGATTTACTGTGAAAGGACATGAACATAAAGCATGAAAACTTGTGAAATCCTTGTATGGCCTCAAACAAGCACCACAAGCATGGTATGAAAAGTTAACTGAGCATCTTCTGAAACTCAAATTCAAACATTATGCCCATGATGGTGCAAATTTATTTGTCAAGAAACTTGGAAAAACATTTGTATACCTTGTGGTATATGTAGATGATATTTTGATGATAGGGAACAATGAGAGCTACACTTCATCCATAAAGAAAGAATTGAGGAAAGGTTTTGAAATGATTGATTTGGCTATGTTCATTACTATCTTGGTATTGAAGTAACTCAACATCCGAAGTCTATATTCCTTTCTCAAAATAAGTACATTCGAGATCTCTTAAATAGATTTGGCATGGCTGAGTGCAATCCTCTAACTAATCTAATGGAACAAAACTTAAACCTCACATCCATTGAAGGAAAAGAATTTGAGGATGCAACAAATTATAGATAGCTTGTAGCTAGTCTCAACTACCTGACTACTACTAGACCAGACATTTTATTTGTTGTTGGAATCCTCTCCAGGTTTATGCAAGAGCCTTGTGAGGGACATTGGTTTTCTGCAAAAAGAGTTCTAAATTACTTGAAGGGAACTCAAGCCTTTGGACTCAAGTATACACAGGTGGGAAACTTCAGTTTGATTGGATACTCTAATTTAGACTTCAATGGATACAAAGAAAATGGGCTATCTACTTCTGGTTATGTTATGAGTCTTGGATCATGATATATCTCCTTGAAATCACACAAACAATTATTCCAGTGGATTCCACAACAAAGGAAAAATATGTGGCAGTAGCTAAGGCAAAAAAAACAATTGTGTGGATTAGGAAAATTTTAGAAGATTTGCAGGTAAAACAATTAAATTCAACTCCACTCATGATTGAGAATGCAATAAAGTTGGCGAAGAACTCCAAGTTCCATGATCGAACAAATCACATCAATACAAAATACCATCTGATTCGACATCTTGTTGAGGCCAAGATAATCCATCTACACCATTGTTCCACTAATGAGCAGATTGCATACATCTTCACCAAAGCACTTGGAAGAGAAAGGCTTGAAATATTTAGAATGATGCTTGGACTCATGACATCCCTTCAAATTAAGGGGGGGAATGTTGACACCTAATCATGGGGATTGGGGAATAGTTGTAAATAATGTAAATAATAAATAATGGAAAAGGAAGAGTCATTGGGAGGTTAAACCCAAGAGTCACTCCCTCATGTATATAACTACGAAAAATCTAAATGAATAAACACTATTCACTTGAGGAGTTACCCCCTGGCCTAACATATTCTTAAAGTAGAAAAAATATACAATGGTGAGAACATAAAATATACAGATAAATTTTCTCTTGAAACCCAAATCAGGAAAACAAGATTCGTTTTTCATTATATGCCTTTCAATGTTACAATACATTATAAACATGTTGAAACATCCATAAACCCCCATCTGTTAACCCTGGATTAGAACATAACCATAATTCCCTTGACCGGGTCTACTAAATACCACAGGAGAAACCATCATGCCCAAAACCATGTGAAAAAGCCATGGACAAAACCATGGGTAGGTCTTCCCACCATCTTTGGGTCTACCCCTCATCCTTGGGTCTACATAAGTATTGTTGGGTACGCATAAGAAACAAATTCTTGGGGCACTACCTACCTTGTGCAAGGGGATACCACCCCCTGCTGCACCTAGCTCAACATAACAACAAGTTGGGCTAGTCATGGAAATAATATAACACTCCAAACATTCTCACACTTGTTGTTTTCCTTCCACATAGTGGGACAAAAGAGTGCATAGTGATGAGCCTCATCATTGGGTAATTATATGGGCCTTAATTCACCTCCTACCTTAGTCAAACCAACTTTTCTCACAAATAATTACATTTATTATTATTATATTTTGTTTACGAGATGAGTTAGAGTTGAATATTATGCCTAGTGGATTAATATGCATTGAATGTAGGATTGAAGGAGAATACCAAGGAAATTTGGAAAATACTAAGGTTAAAACTCGAATGGGACAAGGGAGAGGAATTTTAGGAGGTAAATATACCTCATTTACTTCTCCCCATTTGAATATTCCTCCATCCATCACACAATCTCGGAGTGGAAGAAGCCAAGCCATGAGGATTAGAAGCCAGCTGAGTAAGTGAGAGACAAAGAGCTAGTTTATCTAGAGTTCGGGACCCAAGCCTCCCCGATTTTAAGGACGTCATTGGGGACTTCAGTTGTATAAGTATATAGGCCTAAATCCTCACTAGGATTCAAATTTTTGTTGTGAAACTCTAAGCTATTTTGGAGCTCCAGACTTGTGAAAGTTTTATTGTTGTAATTTTCTATTTTGGTAATAAGAATGAGTTTTGTTTTGAGCCAACACTGAGTTAACTCAGAGGGATAAAGCTCTTGGGTTAGCACCCAACCATAGTAGCCAAGGATCCTCTTTCTTGTATCTGTATGTTTATGTTAGTCTCATAGATTCATTGTTAATTTTCTTTTAGATGTGTTTTTATTACAAGTAGTGTAGATTGGATTGGTTGTTTGATAGTTTTCTTCCATTTGTTCCTTACTTTAGTAGTAGGTTAGCAGGGATAAAGTGAGTACCACAAGGTTGTCAATGGGTGTCTTGGCCTCATTTCCTCCCTTTGGGATCATGATTTGAGGAAGGGACCCTTATGCAGCCCCCAAAACACATATTTCTATATCTTGCATAAGCTTTAGAGGTTACTGTATTTAAGTTAGAATTTGATCAGTTTTGCAAAGTAAGATTTCATTTCCATCTCTTTTGTCTTCACTCTTGCAGTAGATCTCATCCATGCTTTCATTTCTTTCAACAAATTTCCATGCATAATGTAGGCAGTTAGGTAATTAATTCTGCTTTTCTAGCTTATGAGAATGCTTCTTGTTTGCATAGCTTTGTGGGAATTATACATGTTTTATGCAGAGCAGGTGCTTTAGGAGGAGACAAAGACTTCATAGCCAGAAACCACCTTCCACTCCATCCACCATATTCATTCATTGTTTTCACCATCACATTCACTAGTTTTCATCGTTTTTCATAGAAATTAGTCCAAGCACATTGAACGAATCCAACCATCCTCTATCATTGTTGTTGATTTCTGAGTGATCCTAGAACATTCCTCACTTCATTCCACCCATATGCCACCTTCTCTAAGGCTTCTATCACCTCCAACACCTTCCATGTTTCTCTCGGATGTATCCTGTAGGTTTACAGGGAATCCTGTAGGTTTCTAGTACATCTTGTAGGTTTTCTTGAAATGGCTTGTTTTGAGGCTGAATTGAGGGAAAACCTCTATGAAGTCACCAAAAGCCTCCCAAGGGTCTCCCACACCATCCAACCATCCCATAACCCTTCCAGCCATCCTCCAATATCCTTAATTCACCTGCCACATCACCAAAAGAAATTAGTTTGCATACTTGATTTTGCATGAAAAGACAAAAAACAAAAATAGAATTATTTCAGTCCCTTTACTAGCACACTAGTGGTGTTTGACGCTTCTTATTTCCATGCTTAGATAGTAGCATTTGGTTAATGATCATTTAGCATTATTGCAAAACATAGTTTCTTGGCAGTTAATTAGGAAATGGTGTGATTTAGCATTGGATTTCGGTCTTTTCCATTATTGTCGTAGAATAGCTCTCTCTTAATGGAGATTTACCTTTCTTCCATCAAGAAACCAAGCTTCTTCTGACTCCATATAATTTTGGCTTGAAAATCCCAATGGTATCTCACCAGCTGAACTATGACAAAAGGCAAACAATCATTGTTACTTATGTATACAACACTGTCACCTCCAAGTTTGTACGAACCCCAGGCTGACAAAGTAAAAGCTGGTAGCTTAGGAGTTGCATCATTCTTGCTGCAATACTAGCGCTCATCACTTTTTGGCACCATTGCCAGGGAGGTGTTTGAGTAATATGTGAATACCGCTTCTTTCTTCTATTTTCTTCTCTCTAATATTTTGCCATTAGTTTATTTCTGCAAAAGTAATTTAGTTGCTTCCTTTTTCATTCTACATTTTCTACTTTAATTTCCATTTTCCAGGCAAGATTTCAATTTAGCAAGTAGTGTTTCACTCAGTCAGTATTTTTCATTTAATAAAAAATTTCAATTCTACAAAGTACTTTCCAAGTTTGAAAAGAAACTCAAAACCAACCCAAAGAAATTTCCTTTCATGCCTCATAGGAATAGGGATAACTTAGGGACATTTTTTCCAAAAATCCCCATTGCATCAAATAGCCAACCTTCCCTCTTCTTCGGTGGATGTGAATTGGAGGAACCCTTAGGTGAGAAGCTTGAAATATTTGAAGAACCTATAGGGGAAGGAGAAGAAGAAGAACCCATTCATATTGATCCAATGACTAAAAATAGAAATGACAGAGGGAATAGAGAGAGGGTTGATGGTGCCTTCCCCATTAGGGAAACCAATGGGGACACTAAGATGAAAAATATAAGCCGCTCTGCCCTACCTCATTTCCATGACTTTACCATAGAAGACCCTGACATTTTCCTATTTTAGTTTGTTGTTATATGATGGACCTATGACTATACAGATGATGAGCATAAGTTAAAAATATTTCCATCTACCCTCAAGGACGCAACTTTATGCTGGTTCATGGGTTTACCTGGGGATAACATCACAACTTGGGCTCAAATGCAGCAAGCCTTTAAAAACAAGTATCAAGACTATTGTGGGTCAAAGGATACTAAAGAGGAAATTTTTAGGATGACCATAGGAAATGATGAATCCCTAGAGGATTACGAATAAATATTCCAGCTTAGTTACAAAAGGGCCAGGTGCACACTTGACCGTGAGTCCCTAAAGTTGGTCCTACTTAGGGGAGAAAGGGAAGATCTTCTGGATACCATACACTTGTTAGTAGGAGGAGATATCTACCAATTACTGTATGAGGATATCAAGACTATCTTTAGAAAACATTCTAGGGTAACTAGGAAAAAGGGTAGGGGTAGTCAACCTATGGTCAGTACATCCTCTTCCAACTCATCCATCAAGGGATAAATTGGAAACATGTTGGAAGATTTCAAAAGTGAGATGCTGCAAACCCATTCCTTGCAAATGGACATGATAACATTAAGAGAAAGTAGGAGGAAGCAGAGAGAGCCTTGGCTATTTTTTGTCCTAGATGCACCAGGAGGCATCCTAGGAATGAATGTCCATTGAATTCTATTAAAATTTGCTCAATCTGTGAAGAAAACCACTCCACAGACAAGTTCCCTTCTTTGCCTGGACTCAAAGTTGTATATCAAGGAGCTGAAGGGGTCACTGAGTAGCTCTGCTACATAAACCAAAGGAGATCTCATTGACCTAGACCATACAAACATGGCATATAAGGGTCATCCCATGCTTATTACAACCCCAACCAAACCATAGCCATACCTTCTTGGGGACCGCCTAATCATCCTTCCTAGTCTACACCCCCTCCTTGGTGCTTTGCATCTTAGTATACCTCCCAGCCAACCAGCCAGTCATTTCAACCATATGCTCTTCCACAGCCTTAGTGGAATGCACCGCCCCAAGGGTGGAGGCCCCAATAAAACAATTCTCTAGATTTATTGCCTCCATCACCTGCCCAACCACAACTGCTACACTCTTCTCCACCCAAGCAACCGCAGATTCCTACCTAGCCAAATCTGAACATGAGCTCAGACAGGTTCAACAAGTATATAGTGGAGAGACATCATATCCAGCTTATGTTGTGGAAATCTAGGAGATTAACCTGAGATCTGGGAGAGTTCTCCTAGATAAACAACCTCCACCTAAATTGAATCTAGATCAGCTCGGAAGACCAAATAAAACCACCTTCACTTGTCCTTGGGGTACTTTTTCCTAGGGTCCTTCCTTTTGGCCTATGCAATGCTCCTACCACTTTCCAGAGAGCAGTCCTGAGTATTTTCTCTGAGTTAGTCCATGATGCGGTGGAAATTTATATGGATGATTTTACACCTTATGGTTGTGATTTTAAGAGGCTTTGTCCAATGTAGGCAAAGTACTACGCAAATGCATTGAAATGAGCCTATCTCTTAGTCCCAAAAACTATGAATTCTTGATGACTGTAGGGACCATGCTAGGTCATCCAATATCTCAGCAAGGACTACGGGTGGAACCAAACAAAAGCTTTCATCAAAAGGGTACCACCTCCTCAAAAGAAGAAAGATGTCAGAAGTTTACTAGGGTTATATGGATACTACCTAAGGTTCATAAAGGACTTCAACAAGTTGGCCTCTCCTTTATTTGGTTTGTTGGCCAAGGACTCTAAGTTTATATGGTCAAAATGTTGTCAAGAGGCCCTAGACACCCTAAATAACAAGTTAACCATGAAACTGATTCTCCGAGGCCCAAATTGGGACCTTCCCTTTCATATTCATGTTGATGCCTCACAGAAAGCCATAGGAGTAGCCCTAGGTTAGATAGATGAAAAGTTGCCTTATGCTATCTACTTTATGATTAAGAATCTATCAAAGGCTTAACTAAATTACACAATGACCGAAAAGGAACTCATGGTTGTTGTGCATTCATTGAACAAATTCAGGCATTATATTATAGGCTATCAAACATTTGTGCATATTGACCATGCTACAATCAAATATTTAATGAATAAACCAGATGTGAATACTCGGATTATAAGATGGTTACTTTTATTACAGCAGTTTGATCTAACTATTGTTGATAATCCTGGTAAGGAAAATGTTGTTGTAGAATTTTTTTCCAGATTAAATTTGCCTACAGGTGAAGAAGGAATGGTTGATGACCAGTTACCGAATGAGCACTTATTTTCTATTTCAGTTCTCTTTGCATGGTTTGTTGATATAGCAAACTGTTTGGTATCTGCATAATTCCCACCAAACTTGTCATCCAAAGAGAAGAGCAAGATAGTGAGGAAGAGCACCCCCTTCACTTGGATTGGGGAAATCTCTTCAAACTTGGCCCAAATCAAATCTTGAGAAGGTGTGTCAGGGAGGAGGAATTCTTTGACATCCTTCTGAACTATCATGATGGGCCTTGTGGAGGTCACTTTGCAGCAAAGAGGACAACATTCAAAGTGTTACAAGTAGACTATTATTTGTCCATTCTTCATAAATATGTGAAAATATATACTAGTTAGCGTGATCTGTGCCAAATGATGGGAAGGCCTACTCTAAGAGAAAAAATGCCTCTGCAGCCTCAGGTGACTTTCAAGCCATTTGACAAGTGGGGCATAGACTTCATTGGAAATATTGACCCTCCTTCCAGACAAAAGTAGTAATCATTGTGTGCACTAACTGTCTGAGTAAGTGGGCTGAAACCAAGGCAATTAAGGTAGCAAACAAAGAGAAGGTAGCTTAATTCCTAAGGGAGAATGTATTTTAAGATTTGGGTACCCTAGAGAGTTGGTCACAGACCAAGGAAGCCAGTTTACCTCCAACATGATTGAAGACTTGCTCAACCAGCACAAAATGAAGCATAGAAACTCCACTCACTATCATCCACAAGCTAATGGACAAGTAGATGTGACCAAGAGAGCACTGGCGAGCATCTTGACCAAAGTGGTAAGCAGTAGTAGGAAGGATTGGGCAGATAGACTAGTTGAGGCCACCTGGGCCTATAATAACACTTGGAAAACCACCACTGGATTCATACCCTATGAGCTAGTCTATGGGAGAAAGGCCTTGCTCTCCATTGAATTTGAGCATAACACATTAAGCATGGTAGCCCAACTAGATCTAGATCTCAATAACTCACAAAAAGAGAAATTTTTCCCGTTGAATGGTTTGGATGAGTTTAGAATGCAAGCCCTCCTACATACAGAGGTAATTTAATTTTAGAGGAAGATCTAGCATGATAAGAACATCAAGGAAAAGCAATTTCAAAAAGTGATTGGGATTTTTTATATGATTCTAGGTATAAAGAATTCAAGGGCAAGTTAAGTACAAGATGGCTAGGACCTTGTGTTGTAGAAAGATGCCATGATAGTGGTTTAGTACAGATCAGAACCATAGATTAAGAGGCCATTCCTTTACTTGTTAATTGTTATGCTTCTTGACCTGCAATTGATACCCAAATACAGAATATGCGAAGAAAAAAGACCGATAACACAGAATATGCGAAGAAAAGATATCCAGAACACAGAATAGCGAAGACTTTATTATTCAGAGAGTAATGTTCACTTGCCTCTTCGAGGGGGCAACCTCCAATAGAGCAGAGATCGATTACAAAAATAAGACACGATGCTCCTCGCAGGGAGTTACTATCCTATATATATGACTCCTACAAGTAATACCACGGGTCAATACCGCTTATTACTAATACCGTCGGCCAATTTGCAACTAACTGTGGTTCCTTTATTAATTGCGGATTAACCACTTACAATTATTAATATGGGCTTTATTGACTCTTAACTATGACGTGGTCCCATTACATAGATAAGAGGGTTAGGGTGGGACCCTAACATGCCCACCCCCTTAAGACTAGCCTTGTCCTTAAGGCTGAAGCTACGGAAACAGCTGCAGAATAGTGGCTGGTTCCCAAGTTGCATCTTCTGGAGAGGTGTCTTTCCATTTGACTAGGACTTCCTTAATCATGCGGCCGCGCAGTTGCTTGACTCGTGTGTTGAGGACCTGTTCCAGTTGAAGCCAAATGGATCCTTCTTCATCCAATTCCGGTAGATTGGTCTGAATTCTACAATTATTCCCAATCACTTTTTTGAGGCATGAAACATGAAAAACTGGATGGATTTTTGCAGTAGGTGGCAAAGCCAACTTGTAGGCCACTTCTCCAATGCATTGAAGTACTTGATATGGTCCGTAGAATTTGGGAGAGAGTTTCTGACATCCTTTGTCTTTGAGTGATGTTTGCTTATATGGTTGGAGCCATAAAAAGACCTGATCCCCTTCTTGAAATTGGCGCTCTGAGCGATGCTGGTCTACCTGTTGCTTCATGCGGTTCTGAGTTTGATGAAGATTCTCTCGAAGATGGGCGAGCATGGTTGCGGGTGCTGTAGGAGTTGATCCACTGCTTGGACTTTTGAGCAGCCCTTGAAATATGAAGTAGGTGAAGGCGGGAGTTGACCATATACTGCTTCATATGGAGTCATTTTGGTGGTGGCATGATAGTTGGTGTTATACCACCATTCTGCCAGAGGTACCCACTGTACCCAAAGGTGTTGTTTTTCTGAAGTAAAACACCTAAGGTAGGTTTCTAGACATTTGTTGACTGCTTCAGTTTGACCATCTGTTTGCGGATGGTAGGAAGTACTGAGTTTTAGTTGAGTACCTTGTATTCTGAAGAGTTCCTGCCAAAAATTGCTGGTGAAGACCGGGTCGCGGTCGGACACAATAGAAATGGGCATGCCATGCAATTTGAAGATCTGATCCATGAAAGTTTGAGCAACCAAGGTGGGTGTAAACGGGTGGGGGAGAGCGCAGAAATGAGCATACTTCGACAATCGGTCAACAACCACCATGATGACTGACTTGTTCCCTGACTTTGGAAGACCTGTAATGAAATCCATAGAAACTTCCGTCCAAATTGATGCCGGAATGGGCAATGGTTTTAATGTGCCTGGTGTGTTGACTGTTTCCCCTTTGTGGCGTTGACAGACCTCGCATTCGGTTACAAAGGTAAGGATGTCCTTTTTCATGCTTGTCCAGAAAAATGATCTTCTGGTGCAAGCATACGTCTTCTGAAAGCCCGAATGTCCTACAATGGGAGATGAGTGCATCTCTGCCAAAATGCGACTTTTGAAGG
>APFE031043178.1:0-13045 GCA_000404065.3 Pinus taeda
AGTGTTTCATAAGAGAACGAAACACATTGACACAAGGTTTCATTACATCAGGGAATTGGTGAGCAATGGAGAAATTTCCTTAGAACATTGCAGGACTCAGGAACAGGTTGCAGACATTTTGACAAAGTCACTGGACCAGAAAAGCTTTGAGTTTTTAAGAAAATGTTTGGGTATGACTGAATGCCCAGCAGCTGAAATTAAAGGGGAGTGTTGAAACCATAATTTCACCTGCTGTACGAGAACATTAAATGACGACGCAAAATCAATTCCGGAAAACCACTTCACAAAACCGTCAGCACATTTCGCACCGCTTTTGGTAAAAAGGTGTTTTTGTCAGAGGGCCTCCGAACACCCCGACTAGCTGCCACGCGTCCAGTGTACGAACTCAAAACCACCCACTCCCTGGAAGCTAAAGTTCATTTGTTTTGTGTGAGGTTGGTGAGCGAATTGCGTCCGATCAGGTCAACGGACAAGCATCTTCAACAACCTGCCCGAACGTTATTTTTACTTTTACCGCACATTTTATTTAATGTATTTAATGAATGTGTCATTAACTTATGTAAAAAACTTTATGTTTTCATAAGGCATGTATGGGCACGAATTTAAAGATACGTATGGGTAAGTCAACCTATCATTAAATGTTTTTTTTTGTTTTGGTATATGTTTTTGTTTTAGTCTTCATTCGAATTTTTGTATTAGCATTGCACACGAGAGAAGTAGGTTCGCAGCAGCGAAAAGAAAAAAAACACAGCAGTGTAAAAATGAAAAAGGCTGAATGAAATTTGGATTTCTTCTTACAGGTGCATATAGTTGTTTGCTGAAACGAATGGGAAGGCAATTTTTTTTTATTTGAATATGAAATTTGAAAAGCCAACATTTCAAATGTAATGAAGAATTTCACACAGGAGTGAATGTGAAAGAATTTCTTTTACAGCAGTAAACTTATGTAAGAATTTTTATTCTACAGCAGTAAATGTAAAAGCTCATTTTTACAGTAGTAAATGTGAATGTAGATTTTACACAGTAGTGTAAACATTAATTGAAACAGAGGCAGAGTAATTTTGTTTTTGGTGAAAAGTTTTTGGTGAATCCCTCAGAGTAAGAAGAAGAAATATGTATCAGTGTTTTTATTAATGAATATAAAGGTTTTATTGGTGTGAAAAACCTCTGTTCTTAGAAATTTATCTTGCTTCCCTGTGCAAAAGATCCTGAGGAGAAAAATAGAGCATTGCTCTGTATTCAGTTTGTTTATTTGTTTTTGGGATTTTACCAGAAAAATCCCCAACAAATTTATTGGTAAAAGCAATCGGAAAAGTAATATTGATTTTTTTTTTTTAAATCCAAAAGCAATAACTCCCCAAAAAAAAAAAAAAAAAAAAAAAAAATATCTAAGCGTAAGTGTCCAATAAGGATAAGGATAAGCTGACTGCATCCCTAGAATATTTCACAACAAGGGAGATGTTTCTGAACTAGGTCTATTCAGACATGTAACTCGATAAATCGTTACATTCGAAACCCTCTAGATCAATGAATAAGCATGCACAACAAATTGAAGTTGCGGATGGAAAATAAAAAAGTGTTTTCGAAAGGAAAACAATAGTTGACTAGGATATTTTCTCTGGCCATCAAATTGGAAATGTGTGTTAAAGCTACCAATCATACACACACTTCTTAAAACTAACATAACCGCGTGTAACGATTATGACAGTTTGGGGTAACTTCTAACGTCTAAAAAGATTCGATATTTCTAGGTCCATGATAAATCTAGAATTATACAGATCAAAATTGTTTTTTTAAGATCCGTGATAGATGAAAAAATAGATAAGTCTAAGTTGGTTTTTTAAATATCACTTTGTGTATGTATCTTCTCCGTAAAATTGTTTCGTTTCATTGGCCAGTGATCTAAATTAAAGTTCAGACTAAATTATGTATCAGTGGATTCCAAAAACGGGTTTCGAAATGTTAACTTCTATACCTATATTGCAATGAGTGAACAAAGGGCACAAGCTAACCTTCCCATCTATTCTGGAGCCACACTTCAACATTCCCAGGAAGTAGGTTCATGTAACTAGCCAAGGCTTTCTTTCTCTTCTACGAAAGAAAGAAAATAAAATTACAGCTTCTTAGAAAAAAATAGACGAATCACAAATGAAAGAGGAGTAAGTAGAATCAAATAACATAAATAGACCTACAAATTCAGGGGAATTGTTCTTGCTGAAACTTGCTTCCAAAATATCACATTGCTCCTTGGACAGTCTGAGTTTCTTCTTGCTACCACCCTGTTCTTCTAAATCGCCAAGTACTCTTGAGTGAACTCTCTCATTGTCCAATTCAAAGAGAGCAATGGACTTTCTGTTCAAGTCCATGTCGTGAACTCACACTGGACTGATGGAGTTCAATTAAATTGTGTTGTTTGGCGATGATGACACATTGACAGTGCCCGAGGCTCCGTTGTAATAAGAGGACATGGACAATTCGTTGACATCAATTCTACTTGATTCTAGTACTTGACGGATTTTATCCTTCAGTCATCCCTCTGATCTATCACCATCGCCACCACCATCTGTACATGACCATCGTTATCTTTAATACAAAGAGTTGCATTAATGATATTCCATGGGAAACTTCATGGATAGATATAACTTAAATAAAACTTTCAGAATTTGTTCTAGGAACCTTCTTAATTAACCATCAACTTCTGTTAATGTTGATAGAATGTCATGAACTTATTTCGTAATGATTTACACAATTCCACTTATATACTTTTATTTTTTATTTTCCTCATGTTGGCCAACATGATCTATGGAACAAAAACACTTGACGTTTTATCTAATTTTTGTTTGAGTTACCTTATGAGAGTTTAACATTTCCTCCTTTATATACCATCTTTTCTTAGGACTTTTGTAAGCATAAATTTTAGCATTAAGTTATGTCCTTGACTAGACTATCCTTATCGGCATTAGTTGGAATTTTAGTTGGAATTCTATTAGGCTATGCCCTTGTATAGTAATCATATAATTCATAATTTAAAGTAGTATGATAATAGTCTGGAATAATTCAATTTTCCTTATCTTCCAATTCCTATACTTGAATTCATTCTTTTCCATTACATAATATATCAATTATCCTTCCTAAAGTTGGTTATTTGCTTTAATCATTTTCTGTCGAGGCATTTAGTATTTGAGCCTTCTCTTTTCCTTAGTTTTAATGATATATATTATTTTTACAGATGTACTACTTTTTATCTCATTAATATTGTTGGTATAACATCCCACTTTTGATGGAATAACCATATTTGATAATGTTCTTTATTCCTCCTGCTATACTATGAACATCTAAAACTATGTCCATATCTTAAACCAATTTTAATCATGGTATAGAGTAGTTGTGCCCTCACAAGAGCATTCAATCAATCTTAAGTTTTTGGGAAGTTCCACAATATATAATAAAATATAAATTTAGTTTTCCCATCACTCAATAAGTAGGAACAATAAAAAGTAACCAATTAATAGTCAACCATTTCTACTTATTAACATTAATCACATGTTAATTTTTTCTTATCTTTTTGTATTACTCTTTACTCCACCACAGTTCAACATTGTATAACTATTTGTTCCAATGTAGCCTTCCAGGGTTTCTCGTCCCCAGATTCCTACTATAACTATCCAAAGACTTGATATATTTAATATAGGTGTAAGGATTACATCCAACCTTGTTCATTTATATACACACTATTCTAATTTACATTTAAAAATGTAATTAATGATTTATAAGACAATTATAGTTTAGTATTTGACCTTTACTGGATCTATCAAGATTCAAATACACGACAAATTTTGAATCTCGAAATGTATTGTAAATTTCCAACTACTTTACAATAAAGGGTGTAAATGCAGATGTGATAGAAAACTTTAGAATTGAGTATTTAATTATTGATTTTGGATAAGCATGTCTTGTTTGAGTGTGTTTAAGTCTCATCAACCTATGGATGAGAAATCGAATATGAAATATTTTGATCTTAACATCATTAATTAATTCAGACTAGCCAATGATGCTTACCTCAAATTCTTGAGACCCCTAGCAGTCCACATGTTATCACAGTCAGCTAAATTTTTTGGAGTTTTGAAAGGGTGGTTGCTTCTTGCCTACTTGCTAGGTCAGGTCTTACATCACCTAGAAAATTCTACCATACCCGCCATCTGGAACATCTTGTTGGCTTGATGGGCCCTCATCCAGGTTCAGCGTTAAGCATCCAAGCAAATCCCTACACCACTGGCCCTTTCGACATCAATCCACAGTGCACATACTGGGGTCTCACCCTGGTGTCAGTTATATTCCCTAACCCTTCCTTCACGCAGATCAATAAGCCCTTTAGGGATTATCAAAGTATTTCTCTTATTCATCCTTTGAACCTTCACAAAGTCCTACGATCATCCTTCGTGGATCCTAAATAGATATATTAGGCACTTACGCACCTTTGTAATTACTCTTACTTCTATATTTACTAATATTCACTTAGTTTCATACTGTCTTAACATGTAATTATAATTATTGTGCGTAAACAAATTTTCTTACTTGCATTCATATACCAAAGAGAAACATATAGATTCGTGCATCATATTAGTATTAAAACATAAATCCAGTATTCAACATAATGTAATCGCATGCAATTAAGAGAAGTAAAATACACAGGTAATTCCAAAATACTTCTCTTTATTGATAATCTAGATTTCCAATACAGACTCTAACTACCTTGCACACACAATTATAGGGGTTCGCACACTAAGCTGTAGACTTCTACCCTATGCCTCTGTGCACTCAGTTGTAGAGCCTCTTCCTATGCTAATATTCTTCACTCTTAGCTCTCATAGACCCGTCAACTTACTCAGAACTCTACCAAAACTTATGAACTTCCTTAGACTCTTCTAAGACTTCCTTTTTATACAAACCCATGGTCTGCAGACCAAGGGCAGATCTCATCAAGCTGACACAAACTATCTAAACTAAGGATGGAAACCATTTTTGATTGTTTACATCTTCGTGCTCCATGACCACAAAATGTGGAGACTTTACATTCTTTACACAAAACTTGGGATTTCAGCTCCAAAACTTGGGATTTTAACCCCAAAATTGACCCCAGGTGACCCGTTATGGATAGGTCCCCAACAAAAATCTGGTGACTTTTACCCAAGTCACTTTGCTGGAATGGAGATCTTGTCGCAAAGTCCTCCCATCTCCACCTATACCATTACGACTTTAGTGGTGCACTGTGTTGCTGCCTGCTTCACCTGCTCGACCAGTTGCTTCTGTCGCTAACTGTGGGATTTTTGCCTGCATTTTCTATTGTGTCGCCTACAGACTAGCTAATTTCCCTTCAATGGAGGTAGCGAGTACATACGCCTCCTCTAGACAAGGCCTCAATTTGGCCTTGAGTATTGTCTCCTTGCGCTGAGCTACATCCACCTATTCTTTCATCACCTTTACTTCTTGCAGCTTTGCTAACCTTTGTGTAATGGTGATGGTACATGCCATCAATTTAACTTCATCATATCTTTGCTGCAACTCTTGTGCCTCTATTTCTAACCTCTGCGTAGTGGGATCCTACTGTAGGTTGGTGACTACTTCAAGTGACTACTCGAAGAGTGCAGTCCACTCCTTCACACTGACATCTATAGCTGCTACTACATCTTTGACAGTGGCCATGCACTGCTCCTTCACCTCTGGCAGAGACGAAGGCTAAGCCCTCAACTCGAGCTCTGTAACCTTAAGATTCAGTTCAAACTGAACCTTAGCCAACTCTATTCACACTTTGTGCACTCCGGTAGTGAGCTTCCGAATTCTCACATCCACTGGCGCATCTTCAGGAATATCTAGCTCTCGAACAGTCTTGCATGCCTCAGTCACTACCTTGGTCATGTGCTCATTCTTTTCCATGATGGCCTTAAGAAGATCAATGGCATAATTCTTTTGTGTAGCCATATGAGTGTTGTTCACCCTCTGTTCACTGATAACGTTCAATGTGCGCTATCTCGAGCTTGAAGTTCCGCAATCACACCATCCTAGAGGGTTTGAAGGGCTTCATTAGGAAGTGTGGCAATGTTTATCCCAAACCCCTTGAGGGTGTTAACAGTGGCCATGTCAGCTTTTGCTTCTGTAGTTAGCACTCCATCCAGAAGTTCTATTGCCCAGGGATCTAGTGTGTGGACCATTCTTGTTATTTCTAAAGTGCTAGGCGGAAAAGTAGTTGATGTCGTGATGCTCTGGCCCACACTGGTCTATACTTGTGATGCCTGGATCTGCAGCTCATGTAGACCCATCTGAATGGCACCAAAGGCTTTTTTTTGTTGCTCCTCAAACTATTGTAGTAGTTCCATGGTCGCATCCCTCACCACATCGCTAATGTTACAAAAATCACCCTCTGTCAAGGTGATTGGTTAGAGGGACATTTTGCTAGCATTGGAATTCTTCCATGACCCTACTTTCTCCTACTCCCTGTTGCTCTTAACCCGAAATGGAGTAGTTTCCTGGTCCAGTCATCCTTGTTTTGGTTGTTGTTCTTCCTCCTCTGTCTCTGGGGAAGGAGAATTTTGACTCCTGTCAAAATCGCGGTCCTCCTCTTCTTCCAGCCCTCCTTTCTGCTTTGTGGCAGAGCACTCTGTCTTGGCTTTGTCTTTAGCTTCCTTCTTCCTCTTCTCCACTAATTGTTCCATCTTTAGCCTGGCCTCTTCCTTAATTCACCTTGTTGTAGACTTGCTAGACCCAACTGACAATTTTGAAGCTCTGTCCCAATCTTCTAGCTAGAAATCAAGGAACATTGTGATTGCATTGTCTCTAGCCAGGAATGGAAGGTCATACCACTTTTTCTCAGGTTCCTTCTCCACTTGCATGGAGACATATTGGAAGTCCACCTTAAACTCCACATACGCTGCCAACTAGTCAAATATTGTCGGTGATAACTGCAGCTTGCAATTGATGGCCATGTTGATATTCATCTCCATTAAGATCCAAAAGATTTTGTTGTCCTTGATACGTGGTGCATCCTTTGTAGCCCAGAGGCAAGCGAACATCACTAATTTTTGTATATCTTGCGCGACCGGAGGAAACTAACTATCCTCCGGTAACTCCCACCAAACCAGTACTATGGATAGTAGTATCCATGCATAGTGAAAACTTTTCTTCGATCCCGCACCTCTCTACAGTTCATGAGGAACTCGCACAGAAGTAGTGCACCCAGTTGAACTATACACCCTCCATGCACTGGGCCATTAATTATATTACTGTTCCTGACACCTAATCTACGTGACACTTCCTATCTTACCAGCGAGGATATGGGCAGCTACTTTGACCGTGGGGTTGGTTATACTAGTGATGGAGCAGCTGCATGGCTTCTTGGTGAGCCTAAATTTGTCCTTCATTGCTTCGACGAGGTTGTGCTCACCTGTCTTTCCACCAAATTCCATGGCTTGGTTTTATCATGAATGTGACAGCCGAGTGATCCTATGGATCAGCATGTCAGTGATTGATATTGGCTTCTAGCCATAGGAACCCATCATGCACCAAACATAGTAGTTGTTTGATCACTATCATGGTTATAGGCATGCGGTTATAGTGCAACACCCATAGCATGTTTAGTAGTGATACCTTATCCACCCATTTTATCCACATCCTTAGCTCCAGCGTGGTCACATGAGAGTCCTTATAGAAGACACAGTGCATGAATTGATCAGTCATTAAGTGGGGAAAGCACTCTATGTTGGCCAAATCTCATCCTCCAAATTTAAATGGGGGACGTGCCCGACACACGGTTGTTCAAATACGATTTTGTTCGGCAGCAATGGTGTATGCAGTGTGACTTCTCTTTCATCAATGTCCTTTGGGACCTTTCCCTTGCCTCGGTGCAAAGGAATATATTCGGGCAATTTAGAAATAGGGTTTGACCCCTCAACATCAATGTCCTTTGTGCCCACGTCAACGTCTTCGCCACCCATATTAATTTCTTTGACGTGCTCTTCAGGTTCCAAATCGACTACCTTGTGCTTCTCCTATGCGACGGTGGGTGCTTCCTGGCTAATGGACGCATTGGCAATGACGCTTCCTATTTATATTTCTTTTCTTTCAAACCCTCTTTGGTCGGTGTAGGAATTGGCCTAGGTGACCTCAGTGATTTAGGCACTTCTGTTGGTACTTCAACACTTGCAACCTCCAGGGCAGCTCCTTCAACTGGCATTTCTACCTTTGGGGAAGGTCCCTCAGCTGCCATTGCCTCTCCAACACTCACAGTTTGGTTCATGTGCACCTGAGAGCTCAACATCTCAATTCTCAAAATGCCAAGTGTTTTTCACTGGGCATCCATCTATATAGGAATTTTCAAATTTAAATCCAACTGTTCCCCCAAAAATTCATTCATAAATGTTGGATTGGTAATAGATTCTCAAATATTTTTCCCTTAAATTTCAAATTAAATGCCACCCCCGCTCCATTTATCTATTTTCCTACTGTCAAGTAATGAACAATGACCATAATGATCACTTTCTAGCTTCCCGGTGTGGTCCCTTCTTCGATAGTGCAGCTCCCCACACGTTTTTGCTGACTTGTGACATTCCTTCATTCTGCACAGTTACCCAATCACACAGCTCCACAACCCGGGCAGTGTAGTTTATAGTCCCACTCCTCCTTTCAACTACCTAGAGCACTAAGACTATGCTTCCATCATGTATTCATCTAGCTAGATCGCCAGTGTATGGCTTTAATCGGTTGCCATTCACCTTTCTTGGCAAGGGTTTTCCATTCAACTTTGCCAACTGAACTACTCCACCATTAGTAATCTCCTTGATGAGATAGGGCCCCAGCAAATGCATCTAAAATTTTCCTAGAAATTAATCAAACTTGTTTTCATATAATAGAACTAAATCATTTACCTTTAAGGTGCATAGTTTTATGTGCCGATCGTGCTCCTTTTCAACTTGTTGATGGAATCCATCTAGAAATATATCCTCTTCAAGCTCTATTAGTTGTGCGAGCCTCTCATCCAAGGCTCTGTAATCCACCATTACTGTGAATTCCGCTATGCGTAGACTAGGTACAATGTATTCCATCAGCATCACAACTTCTACGCCATAAACCAGTCTGAATATTGTTTGTCCAGTCAACTTCTTGCAAGTTGTTCTATAAGCCCAGATCACCACGGGTATGCGCACATCCCAGTCATTTCGTTGTGTATTGCAAACCTTTTTTAGTGCATTCTCTAGTATCTTATTAAATGCTTCTACCCTTCCATTATTCTATGGGTGATATGGTGTGCTCTTCTGATGGTGAACCTGAAACTCTTCCATCATTGTGCTGATCATCTCATTAAGAAAGTGTGTACCACTGTTAGCTCTCTTATGTAAAAGGATAAGAAAATGGATTCAAGCACTCTCAAAGGCTGCAAACACACCTAAGTGCATGCCAAGCGAACCATTGCTGTTGTTCAAATCTTCAAATTTTGGCTAAAATCTTCCTACTGGTTGAAGAAGCTGCAAGAGGAAAGCCCTTGGAGGGGCAGAAATACACTATCGGAAGCCTAAAAATGCTCCAAAACCATAAAAAAATAAAAAATGCAAGCTTAGAGGTGCGAAACCATATTAGCCATTGGATCTGGCCGATCAACGGTCTAGATTACGTCGACATTTCGCAGTTGGAGCAGGCAGACAATGGCAGCGATACAGGAGACCTCGCCAATGAGCGATCGCCGATATCGCATCGGCGGGCCATAAATGGAGGACTTACAAAAGAGGTTTGGGCCTTTATACTTGGTGATATGCGATCGCCGACATCGCATCGTCATATTGCGTCGGCGTTGTCAAATGGGGCAAGGCCTATTGCATATATATATTTGTGATCCGATGAGCTGGACCCGATGGGTTTTCAAAGCAGAATGGCATAATATTTGAGGTCCGCAAAATCCAATTTTTTTTTTTATGATTTTGGGGCATTTTTACATGTATTTTCGAATAAAATGAAACAGAGGATTGGCCGGTTAAGATATGCAATGCGACCCGAAAGGCAAATCCAATAGAAAGGATATATGTGTGTGGGCCCTTGATATTTAAAAAATAGCAAGGTGGCGGTATTTCTCAGTGGCGCGAAGATAATTAAAGAAAGCATGTAGCAGTACAACGGAGTAGGTAGCTGCCTTCAATTAACAGTATGGCCGAGGAGGAAGTAGGACACCGCAAATCCAGTCAAAGAATTCAATGGCTATGGGCTTCACCCATATTTCATTCCACCTGCCCAAGAAGGACCGCAGAGCACCAAAGAGGGACAAATCTATTCAAAACACAGTCAGATTTGTATCAGAGGCCCATTTCTAAATGTTAATGTGGTTGGTGGCCATTTACGGGCTCCTCCACACATTGTTTAACAGAGATATTTTGTATTGTAACACTATATATACTCATAACTCAGATGTAAGCAGATTGATGAGTGTTTTGATGAATGAGAGCTTATTATAGCCTTTTAACTTATGGAGATTGTAAATACCATGAGACTTGCAGCTTCTGGTGTTGATTTCCACTAATACAAGCTTCTTTTGCTATCACCTGCTCACTTTTTGCTTCTTACATGTTCTAGGCTGTGCTTGCTTTGCATTTAATTGATGTGCTGTGAATATTGGGCATTTGAGGGGCTGTCATCCTACCTCTATGTCAAAATTTAGTGGTTCATTGAAAAATGCTTGCAGGTTGTTGTTGTTCTAATACTAGGGAGCTGTCATCCTTTCTGTCTATTGAATAATACTCTTGCAGACCTTCTAACTGGTTGCAGCTAGCCATCAAAGAGCCCTGTGCATCTGCTGGTGCAATCAGTCTTCTCCATCATCACTTTTACTTTAAGTTGTGAGTAGTTGGTGGTTGAAAGCCTTGTAGTTTGGGGGTCTTCACCCATGTCTGGGGTAAATCATATTAGGAGTGGTTATCTGACTTAAAGGTGCTACACATCTTCCATTTATCCATCACTTCATCCAACAGAACTGTTAAATTTTTAATGTTCCTGAGCATCACTGATATACAACCTAGGTGAGTTTCTTGGGGTGATAACATTAATTGGCACCGTTGCCGGGGAGAGGAGAATCAGAGCTCAAGCTTCCCTGGGAGAATGACATAGTTTCAAGCTTTGATGAAAGAGAAGGTTTGAACACAGAATTTGGTTGTAATCATCTATCTGGCAACTCCATAGGTGGAAGACCATCCTTTGGCGACTCCACATTGAAGTTCTGGCTCAGTTTGTGAGGCATACAAGAAGGAATCCTCAGAAATCTCCAGCTGAACCATTGCTTGACCCTGAAAGAGTTGTTAAATCGAAGAAATCATCAAAGAAAGGAGCATCGGGATCAGGTAAGCCTAAAAACTCTGATTCATCTCTGAAAAATGAGTTTATAGCTGAAGAATCACAGCCTGAAGTCTTAGAGCCCAGCGCTATTAATAGAGAAATTCATTCAGAGATTGATTCAACCCCTTGTGCAGTTAGTTCCCCTTTGAATCTAAGTCCAAAGAAAGTTTCCCATACTATCCAAAATATCCAAATATCTTTGCCATCCATCGCATTATTTCATACTGCTCCATCTGTTACCATTCCTCCGTATATTCCAAATATGGCAGGACAACAAGCACCTACTAGGATTGAGAGGATTGTTGCTGCTAGATATGGACCTTTGGCATTGCCTGCGCCTCTAAATCATATGCCTGTGGGAGAATATCAAAAATATATGCCTAAATTTACTGGAACAAAGGGAGTGACAGCTGAAGAACATCTTGAAGCTTTTTACAGTTATGTTGATAATCTAGATATAAGTGAGAATGATGTATGGATGAGAATTTTTGTCCAGAGCCTTGATGGAGAGGCTAGGAGATGGTTTAGAGAATTACCCCAAAGATCTATAACAGACATTGAAGCATTAGATGATGCATTCTTGAAGAAATGGGGAGATAAGAAGGACTTATTATATTATCATACTGAGTTTGGAAACTTGAAAAGAGAAAAGGGTGAATCTTTGCATGACTTCAATAAGAGATTTAATAAGATGTATAGTAAGATACCAGCTGAGGCAAAGCCTACCCCCACCACCGCCAAGCTCACATACGCTAATGCTTTTGACCCTGATTTCTGCTTACTGTTGAGAGAAAGAAGATGCCCTACCTTGAATGATATGCAAGAAGCAGCCCTGGAGGTGGAATCAAATATTATGGCAGCAGAGAAGTTAAAAAGTCAAATTGATAGAAGAAAGCCGAGAGGGGAGGCTTCTTCTTCTCAGGCTACAACTTCAGAGCCTAAGTTAGAAAAAATGACTAAGATGATAGAGTCATTGGCTGCTGAAGTTTCAAGGCTAAAAGTAGAGCAAGATTCAGGCAAAATAAGGCAGCAAAACACATTTGCTCCAAGAAATCCAAACCCATTTAGAAAAGCAAATGATCAGCTACAAATCATGCAAAGAGGTGAACAAGCCAAAGAAGATCATACGGTTAAGGCTCCTTTTCAAAATGCAGTAATGGAGGGGGAACAATTCGAAGAAGAGGAGGATGAAATTCACTGCATGGAAGATAAATGTAGTGTTGTACTTTTAACATTGGCTGAATATGAAGAGTCATTGAAGCAAGAGCAAAACAAGCAAGGATAGGATAGTGGTGTTGTTCTGCAATCAGGTGAGCAGCAGCGCAAATATAATCTAATATCCAATGCAAATAATGCCAAAGAAACAATTGCATAAGAAGCTGCTACTCAAGTAGCTCCACAAAATACCAGGCAAAGAAGATTAGCAACTGATCCGGTCACCCTCAAAGTTCCAGTTCAAGAGGTAAAAACTGTTGATAAACCTTTCTCTTCTTTCAGTTTTGAGTCAGAAGTTCAAAAATTGAAGGTTGCTGTGCCTCTAGTTGAGTTGGTCAAGAGTGAATTGTTCATAAAACCCATCCTTGAAGCCCTTGAGCTACAGTCTAAACAAACCTCCATGGACTCTATCAATTTACAAGATGATAAGACTGCTATTGTGCTTAGTCCCATGATTGAACCT
>APFE031043189.1:0-11160 GCA_000404065.3 Pinus taeda
GCTCTCGCATTTTTTATTTTCTTGTGATTTAGAATTCGTATGCAGGTAATTTCTGTACGGGGTTAAAACCTACAATATTCCTAAGAGTCTATAGAAACAACCACATCGTCCAACACTCCTTCTGGCTTGATCTTAGATCTATCTACCAATTTAAGCACAATGGGAGCAGGATGAATATGGGCCAACCCAAGATGATCCATGGTTTTCTTGGTCATAACATTAATGGCTACTCCTAGGTCTATAAGAACATTAGAGACAAGGAGATCACCTATCTGAAAAGAGACAATAAGGTTTCCAAGGTCGGTGTATTTTTCCATTTGCACAAACCCTCTCATCAACTCTACTGCTCTTCCAAAAAATTGAATAGTTTTGGGTTCTACTCTTTTCCTTCCTAGCTTCTTGAGATAAATTTCCCTAATGAATTTGCTACAGATGGGGATCTCTTTGATAGCTTGGAGAAAAGGGACCTTTATAAAAGGATTCCTAAGCTGAGAAGCCAGACTAGACTCGAGAATGGGGTCATTCTTTTCCATAACTAGCCTCTCTGGATAGGGAAGTTAGCTTGGAGAATATGGAAAAGGCTCAAAAGGTATGGGGATAGGTTGAATTGTGACATTTTTCCCAGAATGGCTAGGAGTTTCCTCCTTTCCTTTCTCTTCAATAATCACCATGGGTTGTTTTTGTTTTTCTGATGTTATTAACTTCCTCAATCCTAGTTGTAGGTCATTAACCCCAACTGGCATGGACTGATAACTGGGTGGAAGAATCGGGTTCATGGAATGGATCATTTATACCACTTTGTTATTGGGATTTGGTATGGGTTGAGAAGGCAGTTGAGGTGGTCGAAAAGGTGGAGGTAAAGGTAATGGTGGCATAGGCTGACTTAATTGGGGCAATGATGGTTGTGGCTGTGGCATTGGGTAAGGTGCATATGTAGAAGGATATGATTGCAGAGGTAAAGGATAGCAATGATGTGAATGGTTTGGCCCTCTCCAACCTTGTTACCAATATTGGGAGAGTTGTCCATAATGATAATGATTCCCATACTGCCAATGTTGAGAGTGATTAGTGTTGGGGTAGGAATATGGATGTGCATTATAGCTAAACAAATGTGGTGGAAGTTCAAGAGCCATACCTGGACTTACTTGAGGCCAATTTCTCCGTAATCCCATAGCATGCAATGACTCACGTTCAGGCTTCCCTCCCTCAAATACTACTTTAAATCCAGGTATGGAGGGGAATTTTTCAATGGCATCATTATCTGCACAAATTACACATTTATTAGTTCCTTTAATATCATCATGACATTCTTTTAAAGGATACTTTTTCCTACATTTTGGACAAAATAATACAATGACTCTTGTTCTTTTTCAAGTTTTTGCTAAAATTTCGAAGATTCTATTTGTTTGCTAACAATATTCATTATTTCAATTTTCATATTGTCCATTTTATTCTCCAAATCAATAATCATTGCATCAGTGGATCCAAGTTTGTTATTTCTACTTCGGATTTCTTTGCTGAATCTAGATTGGTTCCTTGATAATTTCCTACACAAGTCACAAATTTGATCAAAAGGTTTTTAGCAATATCCCCTTGTCCTAACAAATTTAAATTATTCCTAGCATTGTCAAAAAGCCCATGTAAGAACAATGTTCTAATGGCACTTAGATCAAATTTGTGCTTTGACCTTTAGAGGATATACAAAAATATTTCCAAATAGTCCTCCAAGGTCTCATCATCACCCTGTACAATGGTGAAGATCTCGTCTCGCATCTCTCTAGTTTTACAATATTCTTGATATTTTAACAAAAATACTCTCTTCATTTGCTCCCAGGAAGCTATAGTATTTCCTCCTAATCCCATGAGCCAACGTAGTGTTGCGTCCTTGAGAGTTGCAGGAAACAAATTTAACTTTTGAGCATCTGATGAGTAAGCATAGTTTCTACATAAGATATCAAACTCAAATAGAAAATAATATGGTTCCTTGTGTACCTTACCATGGAAATGAGGAAGAGCCAAAGGAGGAATATTCTTCATTTGCACGATTATATATGGATCCATGATTGGAAATCTAAAGGTGGATTGTTGCTCATTTACCTGATTTTCGCTGGTTCCCTCAGCATGATCTTCGTGTTCTGCCATTTTAGAACCTCCAAATAAACCACTCTCAACAAGTTGAGAAGGCGCACTATGGGTTTGATCCAAAATGGATTTTGGATAGACTCCTAAGTCTAAGTGTTCCTCACAGAGGAAAATTAAATTCCAAGGAAGTTCCTAGAAATAGCCTCGTTGCAGAGATCTTTTCATGCTAAATCCACTGCAACTTGAATGGGAAAAAATGGACTTAGGATGCAGAAGTTATCACCAAAAGAAGATGCCCTTTGTTCCTTAGAAAAGGAGGCAAAATCCACTAAAAATAGCAAAAAACCTTTATAAAGGGAAATCACATCGGAAAAAGGAAAAGGGATGGACTTAAGTGGAGGCGGAAGAAACTCTGATCTGCCGATCCGATGTATCAGATCAGAGGCAGACATATGTGTGATATTAAGAACCTAGACCTGGCGATTGTGATCATGCGATATGCCGATCGCCGATGATCAGATCGACGAATCGGCATTGGCGATGTACAGAACCCCGGGGGCCGTATGCGATGCTATATGCGATAGCGATCACGATGGGAAATCTCAGTCGTTGGATCACAAGATGAATGGATGGCCTGGATTAAATCGGATTGGCGATTGCCAGACCCGATGGATTTCATAAGCACAATTCATAAAATTTGAAATCCGGTAAAAGGGGATTTTCTGTGTATTTACACATTTCTGCTATAAAACCAAAATACAAAGGAATGTGCCTGATGCAATGAATCCGAACCCGAAAGGGTTTATAAATGCAAATTTATATTACTTGAAGTCCGCCATAAAGCCATTTGACAGTATTTTCAGTGTTTTAATGTATTTTTATAAATACAAAGGAAATGCGAATGGGGTGATATAACAAACCCGAAAGGGTTTTATATGCAGCGAGATGTGTTTTGAATTCCGTAACGAGTAGTATTTTGAGCGAGCTGTAGGCAGTAAGTGGTATTGGCCGGGTTCCACTCGATCCCATACACTGGCCGCCACGTGGCTAGGTGTCAGAGAGATAAAACCACCCTTTTCGGGTGGGTAATCTCCGAGTGCATAAGCCACCCAAAATCGATAATAATCGTTGGATCACGATGACTTGTGATAGAGCCCAAAGGCAGACCTGAAAGGAATCTAGGACAGAATTAATGATTTTTGAAGTCTGATAGACTGCATTTGGGCAGATTTTCCGTGTTTTAAATAGAGAATGACTATTCTGAGGATTTCAACAATGTCGATGGTCCTTCTATTACAGAATAGGTGGCCACCATCCCTGAAGGCATTTAACAATGATTGCTAACACTCAGAGGGGGATTTGAGCAGACAGAGGCCAGAAGCCAAAGAGCCCAGAAGAGGAAACGAATGGACAACGTCGATTGGCTTAAAAGCCATAGAATGATAGAGACAGAGAAGGATTGTAGAGATAGGAGCGCAGAAAGCTAAGCCAAAGTAGGAAGCAGAAGCAAAGAGAACTAGAGCCAAGAGCCAGAGCCAAGAGCCAAAGTCGAGAGCCAAAGCCAAGAGCCAGAGTGAGGGTCAAAAGCTAGAAGAGCCGAGAGCTTTAAGAGCCAGGGATAAAATGGTGTCTAAACCCATTGTTTCTGTGTAAAACAATGGAATTGAGCCAAGAGCTTGTAAAAGGACTTTGCCATAATCCTAGAGAGCCTAATTGAGTTTACTAGAGCTCATGAAGACGTAGCCCAAGAGTTTTTGGTGTACTCCTAATTAAATTATTGTCTTATGTGTGTTGTTTTATTGCTACATTATATTTGCTGCTTTAGTTGTTATTATATCAGTTCAAGCAAATAGATTTAAAAACACATAAACAGTCAACAATAAACATAAGCATACACCTTATTTCAAGCACATCTTTAATTCTGCATTGGTTAATCATAAAGACTTGGGAACATTTAAGCTTTGGAAGTGGGAGTGGTCCTTGTAAGTTAGACAAGGAGCTTAAGTGACCCATTTTTAGATTAGGGTCAAATCAGTTTGAAGCCTAATAATCTCCTTCTTCCCCTTAGTTGGTTGTGTCACACCTGAACTACTATTTCCAGAATCCAAGTGGACAGTTCCTGCGTGGTGGGTTTGCATTTGTTTGGACTTTCTGCCTACAAGAGAAGGCCCAATATGAGAAAAAGTTTCATATTTATTAGCGTTTCCTTGGCCCTTATTGGGCTTCAGATCTGTACCCTTTTTAGGCATTCATCTGAAAAAAAATGACAAAATAAAAACTCAATAAAATGTTGCAATTAAAATAAGAAATCAACACTGATAAAATCCTTGAAACAATAGAAGCACACTGCAAAAAAAATAATCACAGACTTACCCCTATTGCTGGAAAAAAATGGAAAATTCTTACCAATTTCAATTCAGTAGACTCCCTCAACACTTAATTGTCAACCTGGGGGTTTCTTAAACTTAGAGGCAAAGCACAGGAAATGCCAGAAATGATACGAACTTTTCTTGATTCTATTCCTACTTCTTAAATCATAAATTTATAGAATCGAAAGAAAATTTATGATCAAGTAGCAATTGATACTCAAAGAAAGTTTGGTGCTGGAATAAATGAAAAATACTTTTGCATAAACTAAAATGGATTCTTAATTCATTGTGATCAATCTTAACTAATGAAATGACCCTTTATATTTACATTCAATGAGATAGTGTGATAAATAAGTTATTCAGTGTATCTGTCTTCTTTAAAGATATTCTTTCCTACACTAAATTGTTATTCCGGAACAACAACAATGTTCCTGTACCATAACATTGTGTTTGCACTGCAATGAGGTTTAGATACAGGAAGGATGTTTTGTACTTGTACTAAAGTCCTGACCTTCATGTAGGAGTCCTAAGTCTCTGAGCTAGAACACTCTGATCATGTACCGGATATGAGGTTCCTGCACCAGATAATCAATATTTCTGCGCTTGGTTTCCAGATTACTTTCAAAAAATAAAACGTGTGTTAAGTGAAATAGAGTGCAAAGCAAACAGAATTTGAAAGTAAATTCTCACAAGAAGAAAGATGCTTCAATCAAACTATTATTCTAGATAGAAAATGATTTTCAAAAGTTAATTAAATATTTCTTTAAATTAGAAAATTCTTCACTATAATTACAGAAATTATTTGGTTGTGTAAACAGGATTTTCCTGAGATAGTTGTGCGTATAATTTAGATTTGCCTTTTAATGTTTATCTCAGTGGGTTCATTTAATAATTAATCATGAAATTCAATCCTTTCTTCGAAAGTGTTCATCGCAAGCACATACCTGTGAGTTACTACAATGTTTATGTTGGAAATAACACTGAGAGGGGGTGAATCAGTATTATCAGATTAATAATTTTATTTCCCAAACATATTTATATACGCTACTTAAGTGAAGTAAACTAGCGTGTACACACGACTATACTTAAAGAAACCAGCGTATATGTAGAGAACTTGTGATTTAGGCAATTTATCATGTGTTGAGTTTAAACCAGTATATCAGATATTTATTAGATAGTGTAGTAAAAGCAAAATAAAGTATCACACATAAGCAACACACATGAACACCAAGATTAAGGTGGAAACCCAATGTGGGTAAAAACCACCTGATGTTGTCATCTCTGTCTTCTTTTAATAATAAGAAAATCTGTTTACAATCTTGTACTGCTGTAGACTCATACTAGTATGTAGCCTTCTAACTGCAGAAGGTTACAACCTTCTCTCATTATACAGCTTCTACTGGAAGGGACCTACAACACCCTAGCTCTTGTACTAGCCAATATGTTTACTAGTACGTAGGTGCCAGCCTATAGAAAACTCGACTCTTCCACCAAGGACCACGTTTCATGAATTTTCAGACTAGATACTCCTAGATCACAACACCACGATCTAAAGGCCGCGTTTAATCAAATTTTCACAATGGACCCATCAAAGATTTTAAACTTGAACTGCATCAACCAATATTCAGTTAATCTAAACAATTAGATCACTGACACCAAAACACTGTACTGAACCCAGAACCCTGCATCATCATTCAGAACCACCTGTAACCTCAAAAATTCATGTATTAGAATGTATATGCTACTTGGATGCACCCAAACTATGTGTATACGCTACTTCCTTTAATTAAACCTGCATATACCTTCAAAACTACTGCCAACATAAACTTTTGAATCAAGTATGTACCAACTATCAATATACTGAATATCTACTGTCAAATTTTAGAGCTTTACACAGGCAAGGACAGAGATCACTTCTTCTCACTTATACAATCAATCAATCAAATGCCATCTTCCTTATGTATTAAGTTTTTACATTCAGATCTAAGAAGACTTCATTGACAATCAATATTAAAATAATAGAATTTGATCAGATAGTTCAGTCAGATCTAAAAAATAATTTTTTCTTTTATATACGCTACTTGAAAGAACTGAACCTGTGTGTATACGCTCTTTGGCCGAGAAGAACCTGCGTACAGATCTGCAAATATTGACTTAGAACTTGTTGCACTTCCAGACTTCAAACAAACCCAGATCTTGATGAATAATGAGTAAAATAGGCACAAAACATTAGATCTAGTTTCAATCAATATCATATCATTCAAGAATAATTTATTTCATGTCTCATGATCCTGATCCAACATTGAACTCAAGGTGCACATAAATATTTTAGATCCAGTCCCAAACACAACCCTGAAACATAAAATATACTTCAGATAAAAGTATTCCTCAGAATCCTAATGCTTGCACACTTGGCCTAATGATCTTCTCCTCCTTATATACTCTTAGGCCTTTCTCAATACCTTGGACAAAAACCACTTAGGACCAATACCTTGGACCAAATACCTAGGGTCAATACCTTGGACGAAGTACCTCAGACCAAATACCTTGGTTCAATAAACTTGGTTTCCCAATATGTACGTGCTTTTCCTCTTTTCAAAGTGCGTGTATACGTTATACACTTCTTTTGTTCTGTTAACGGTGTGTATATACTTTTTAGACAAAATGAACCAGCGTATACCTCTATTTCTTCATTCTTTGGAGTTTGATCTGTAATCCTTTGTTGTTGACATGCTGCACTATGAACTGTCATCTGAGTGAGTTGCCATCAAGGACAACACCTGTATCATAATGCCAACAATCTTCCCCTTTGGACTTGATGGCAACAACAACACCGAGACACTCTCCCCCTTTGACATCAAGGGCGAAGGGCGGACCAAGATATGTTATGTTGTCCATGCTCCCCTTGAGTACATGTTGAATTCGCTGATTAAGCTCCCCTTTGTTCATGCTGAGATGCACTGAAACTATCCATGCTCCCCCTGAGTACATGCAAAGTCTGAAAAAAATATTCTCCAAAACAATAACATGACTCCATAACGCAACTATGTAAGTATGACCTTCCTATCATAATTGACTCATACATACATCCATCTCCCAACCAAGTGGGGATATGCGAAATTGTTTATACATGACAGAAATAAGAAATATTACATCATCCATCCAATGCAAAGTGGGAATACAATTACATCATTTGTCCAAGAGTACTCACTCAAATGTATGAGAATACATATCACACCCTAGAGTTTTACATGACTTAAGCAACAAATGGTATAAATATTTGAAGCCATAGCTGGACTCAGCAACCATAATGCCAACAATGTTGAATGTACGTGAAGGATAATGCTCCCCCTAAACCTATGCTACTCGCACCACTGTTTTTCCTGTTTGACAAACATATACACTCCTTGACCCATAGAAACCCACATGTGTACGCGACTTTACTTCATGAAACACACGTATAATATCCTTTCTCTAAAAGAATTGGATTTAACAGTAGGATGATGCAACAACTACTCCCAACTTTTGTCTAAGATATTCAAATGTTTCTCTGGGCAGAGTTTTAATGAATATATCAGCAACCTGTTCTTTGGAGGGAAAATACTCCAATTTGACCTTTTGTTCAAGCACTTGTTCACGTAGAAAATGGTACTTGATGGGTATGTGCTTGGTCTTTAAGTGCATGACTGGATTATTTGAAATACTAATGGCACTTATATTATCACATAGAATGGAGATAGGTGGAGTACATGTGATTTGAATTTCTTGCAAAGTTTGCATCATCGACAGTAGTTGTGTGCAGCAAGATGCAGTAGCCACATATTTTGCTTCAGCTATAGATAAAGCAATTAAACTTTGTTTCTTACTGAACCAAGACACTAACCTGGAACCCATATAGGATGCACCACCACTAGTGATTTTTCTATCATCAACACTTCCTGCCCAATTTGCATCTGCATATGCATGAAGAGTAAGATCTGCATCTCTAGGGTACCATAAACCAAAGTCCTGAGCTCCTTGAAGATATTTGAAAATTCTTTTGACTGCCTGAAGGTGTGATTCCTTTGGATTTGCTTGGAATCTTCCAACTATTCCTACTGCATGCATGATGTCAGGTTAGGTACCTATTAGATAAAGCAGACTACTAATCATGGATCTGTAAGTTGGTTGATGTGTTGTTGTTGATTCATGATTTGAGCTGAGACTACATCTTGTTACCATTGGGGTACATACAGGTTTAGTGTTAGGATATTCTAACACATAGGAAATAGTTAAGAATAACTTGGTCTAGTGTAGAGTTAGGTAAAGTGTGTTTCTTTACTATGTACTTTTGTAACTTACAATCTGACGGTCATGATATGTAGTGATCCGAGCGGTTCATTCTCTCCTCGGTATTACCGACACTTGATCCATGGCTTAACACTCCGATTGGTCCATGATTCTATTTAAAGAGCATGGAGGGTCATTTGTAGGTTAACTGTTCATGAGAGAAGCTTATGTAAAACTTCATTCTTTTATTAATAAATTGCCTGAAGTGGCTGCGTTGGCTCAGGCCGTGGACTATTTCCCTCTTTGAGGGTTTTAACCACGTGAAAAATACTGGTGTATTGATCCGTGATCTGTCTATGAGCGGTGTCCTTTGGTGTTCTATCTGAGGAACTTACCCTGTAAATTCCTACATGGTATCAGAGCTAATTTGAGGGCCGCGTCCGTTGGTGATCCAAATCTGAAGCCATCAGAACTGCATCCGACTGCTTTTGGGCCAAGACGACTGCTCTATTGTGTTAGGAGCATCTGTTCCAGTGAAGAACCCCTTTACTTTCATGCGAAAAGGTTTCTGGTAGCCCTAGTTACGTCATTTTTAAGATCTGGAGGTATACAGTGTTTATTTGCAATTTCTAGTTATTTTCTCTCTGTTTATTATTTCGGTTTATTTAGCTTCTTTTTTTATTACCGGATCTATACCTTTCATTTCTGCGTATGCTCTTTGCCTTACGACTCTGTGCGATCTGGGCAAATCAGAAACAGAGAGGAAGGATTTTTCTCATGTGTATGCTCTTTTCCGCTACGCCTTAGTGTGATCTCGGAAAATCAGAAACATTGAGGAAAATATTTAGTTTCCGGGTAAAGCTAACCTCAAAATGTAAGGCTTGTTTTTGTTTGTATGTCCGTATTGGGTTTTTTGTTTTTTGTTTTGTAGGGAAAAAGAGCTTTCTCAAGCAAGCACGCAACCCAAAGCTTCAGTGACTTAAACACCCCCCCCCCCCCCCTCTCTCTCTCTCTCTCAAACTTTTAGTTTAGCTCACTTGGTCCAAAGCTAATTTATTAGGGTAGAGGTCTTGAGTTCAAGTCTCCTTTTTGAGCTTGGAAAGGGGGCCGATTTTTTTTTAACATTATCATTCATTTCCGCACATTCCCACACTTCGTCGACATCTTGATCAACTTTTCTTCAAAAAGCCATAACTTCTTCATCTGAAAGCCGTTTTCAAAGCCGTTTTTTTTTAACTAGCCTAATTTTTCGAGATCTTTCCATTGGAACACTTAGTTTCAGCATATATAGCTTCAGTTTCTATTAAAATGGGAAATTCCATGCCAAGTTATTCTTGATAGCACCAACTACTTCCAATGGTGGTCCTACATTGTGGATTTTACTTAGAAGTAAAGGTCTTTACAGAATAGCCACAGGCCAAGAAACCAAACCGGAAGATGAAGATAAGGCAGCTAAATGGGAAAATAGGCAAGATCAAGCACGTGGGTTGATAGGGATGTCTAATTCTCCAGATCTTAGATTCCATATTGCATAACTTGATACTCCTGATGAAGCAATGAAACAGATTACTAAAGTTTTTGGAATAAAAATTGAACTTAGAGCCCATCAACTTGAAAATGAGTTTCTTACATTGGACCCTAATAATTTTTCTTGCATTGAATATTTTTTGTCCAAGTTCAAACCCTTAGACTTCTCTTGGAAGGTGTTAAGGTTAAGAAAGAAGATAGTAACCTTATCTATTTCATTCTTACTAAGTTGGGACTAGCCTACTCTGTGTTTGTTTCCACCTTCCATTCTACAAGAGAAGCCTTCATTTCTCAAGGACAAGACTACAAGTCTCCATCCTTTGATTCTTTTTGTGATTCTTTAATAAGAGAACAAGAAAAACTCTTACACCTTGGTCTTCTTAATCTTGGAAACTCTTCTAAGAAAGCGTTAGCTACCCAGTAGCAACCAAATTCAAGAATCCTAAGAAGTTGTATCCTAAAAGGAATGGTCCTAAACCAAACAAGGGTCCTAAGCAATTTCAGCCTCAAAATGAAAAATCATTTCAACAAAATGATAAGGCAAATAAAAGCAAAGGGAAGAAGACTGATAGACATTGCCACTTTTGTAATCGAGATGGCCACATAGAATCTAAATGCTTTAAGAAGATGGAAGCCTTGGAAGCAACAATGAAGAAGCATAACATCGATTTGGAGCAGTCTTCAACTTCAACTTCATCTTCAGGAATGGCACTTTCTGCATGTGGTTGTCAAACATCTCGGTCTGGCTATGCACTAAATGTATCTTCTTCCTCTCATTCTCATGAGTGGCTCATTGATTCTGGAGCTTCTTATCACATGGCCAAAAATAAAGCCATGTTTTCTTCTTTAAATGATTGTAACACCAAAAATATATATGTTGGTGATGATAGATCTCTTAGTGTTGTAGGGACTG
>APFE031043189.1:12860-54969 GCA_000404065.3 Pinus taeda
TTGATGTAGCTCTTCTTGCTGTAGCTGTGATTCAAGTTGTAAAAAATCTATCTTTTCCTGTGCATTTTGTAGACATGTCTGAATTTTTGAAAGAGATCCTTTGCTGATTTGTAATGTGTCATCAATAGTATATTGTATAAGAGTTTTCATGAACTCTAATACTTCACTGATTCTGGCCATTTTTCTTCAATGTCACTTAAAAACTGATCACAATTATTACTTAATGCAGAAAAGTAATATCCACGTACAGTACACAACAATATCTTGTATAAATATGCAGCAAATGAATCAGGGAATCAATACATATATATGTAGACAGAGACTATAATGAGTTTTAATACTACAACTGGGGCAACAACAACTGCAAACTTGCTTGGATCCTTCAAGTTCTCCTTCACTTTCAAATCAGAACCTGCATTACCAGGATCTTCACAACTTCTATGCTTATAAACATACATGCTCTATTTTGCCCAATTCAAAATTAGACAATCTCTTTTTTAATTCACTCTTTATGCGGAAGTTTTCTTTCATATTTATGGTTATAAAACCAAAATCCACAATAATCATTCATAAAACATCAAATTGTTTATCAATCAGATTTTGAATGCTTCATAACACCAGAACTATGCCTTAAGTCCCTCATTCATTTCATCACCAACATTCCTCATGTGTTTATACACCATCACAAATTCTTCCTGCATGTGTTGGATTCAGTTAAATGCGCCCTTGAGTTATCATAACAACTTAACAAAGTTATTTAAACCCCATTTTGACTTGCAGACATTGGTTCACACATCTCTGCTTAACAAACAGTAGCACGACCTAAATACGGAAGTTGTAATTTAAAGTATGCTATCCACTTATTCAGCGTTTTCACCATTGATGCAAGTATTCTCAAGATTATTTGAACATCAATATAATTTTGATCTCTTCAGTACTCAAGAATAATAAATGAAGAGCTGCATATAAATTTACTGATAGGTTGCTGCAATGATCATCATTAGTCTACCCAAACAATGCTGGAAGAGAGTCTTTGAATCAGACTTCCAGATTCTATGCGCAGTTCATCTCTTCTCTTATGATCACAACTCAGGGAGCTTTACTCACATTATACCACAATGAAACACACCTGTACTCATATTTGTCCTTGTTTGCAAGAGATTCATGCACACGATTGTGACATAGGAGGGTTCAAACAAAAGTAATATGTAAATGATTTAAATGAAAAAACTACGCATGCCCCATTCAATACAGCATTTGGATTTATATAGAATGTGAATCATTCAGATTTCTTTTGCGCCTTCTCTTTCTTCTGAGGTTCAATCTCGAAAACTTTTCCTTGACAATCAGCATACAATTGAAACTTTTCTTGCAAATTTCTGACTTGTGCTTTGGAAAGCCAAGTTCAAAAAGTAGAAAAGTTTGAAGACTTTGGAGTTTGTATCTGTTTCCAGGTTAATGATAAAGATTCAATCCACAATAAAGTCTACTGAAATATCAAGTTATTGAGGCAAAAATTTGTAGTAGTATATGTCAGCTCTTTCCTTGAAAGCATGCGGTAGGAATCTCGGAATGAGGAAGCAGAAGAGACTAATCGTAAAATAATAAAGAGACAACGTTGTTAATACCATGTCACTGATTTTTGAACCATCCTAAGAACTGATTCATTGGGAGCAGCAATATGGTTCTCAATAGATAAAATTGATTTCCTTCAAGGCTGTAAGTCTCGGACTTCTAATTTTCTGCGATTCTAATCTCGGGAACACATCCAGAATCAAAGAGAGCTTTGTCAAAACAATATCCAAGGGATTTGGCCTTCCAAATTGATCCCTACCATATGATAACTTTGGGCTTCCACAATGATTTTGTGTACAACTACGACAAATAAAAATCGACCTTCAAATTCGTCGAGACTCGGAATGAGCTACTGCAAATAATGTCGGGCAGGCTAGCACGCGGACTCTTGTACATACGTTTCCCTCTTCATTTCAATCATGAACCAACGTTATTCAAAAGAATTAACGTATGTCAGACATGTCAGATGCGTTATGAGGCAGGTTATTTCAGGACATATTTTCTGTCAAAGGAGAGGGGCATAAAACTAGCAGAATAATGGAAACCAATCACAAAGACGGGAGTTACAGTGGCAACATTCATAGAAATGCATGAAAAATATCGCTGTCAAACGCAGGTGTGGCAGAGGCAGCACATTATGTCAGGGCAGATGCGTTATGGCAGAGGCAGTGCAGGTGTGGCAGACAGAGCACAGGTAATGAAGGCTAGGCTAGCGCTATTCAAGGCAATTCAGACCAGTTGCTCAGGGAATAAAAACATCTCATTTTTTTTTAACTAAAGGATAAACCCTGAGAAAGAAAACAGGCCACACATCATGGCTCTGATACCATGTTAAACACACATGGGAGCAAGAGAGATGTAAAAGATAAAACATGCAATACAATTTTTATTAACACTTGATATACATTTATAGTACAATGTGTGACTCTTGGGTTTCACATCCCAAGGTCCCTTGGACTGCTTTTGTCCATTCGGCTTCCACACTAACCCATTGAGGATTAGGTGTCCAACACAATGGTCAATTTAATGATGTATTATGTGTTCCAACATTATCCTGCAACCTTCTATCTGTATATCAGAGAATTCATTCAGGTGAAGGTAAAATCGGTTAATTTTCACCTCACGATGTTGTAATTAAGGACCTAAGAGATCCTAGACAGATTTTAGCTACTGGCATTGTTGATGATTCTACAAGGTTGTATAAGTTTCACAACTTTGGGTCATCAAATCTTCCCTCGGTATTTGTTGCTCATAATGATGAAGTGAGCAAACTTTGGCATGAGAGATTTGGTCACTTAATCTATCGCTCCCTTCAGAATCCATGTAAAGAAAATATGGTGAAAGGTCTTCAAATGGTATCTTGCAGAGATGGTGTTTGCTCCAGATGTGTACTCGTAAAACATCATCGGGATAGTTTTGAAAAACATGCCTCTTGGCACGCCTCAGCCCCTTTACAGCTTGTGCATAGTGATTTATGTGGTCCACTTCCAGTTGTTTCATTCTTTGGCTACAAGTATTTCTTAACTTCATTGATGATTTCTCCAGACGCACTTGGGTATACTTCTTAAAACTCAAGAGTGAAGTATTTAACATGTTCTTGGCCTTTAAGGCCTTTGTTGAAAAACAATCTGGACATCAAATTCTTAAGCTAAGATCTGATAATGGCAGAGAATATGTTAACAACAAATTCATCAACTTTTGCACTAAGGATGGAATTAAAATGCAACATATTGTTCCATATACTCCACAACAAAATGGTGTAGGTGAAAGGAAGAATCGCACCTTAAAGGAAATGGCCAATTGTATGCTTCAATCTAAACGACTTAGTCTTAATTTTTGGGCAGAAGCAATTAACTGTGCAAATTACATAATAAATCACACTCTTACTAAGGTTTTAAAGAATATCACTCCAAAAGAAGCATGGAGCTCAATTAAACCATATGTAAGTCACTTTCGTGTTTTTGGAAGAAGCATGGGCCCATATTCCAGATGAGAGACATAAAGCTTTAGAACCTAAGAGTGAAAAATGTATTTTTGTTGGATATTTTGAAGATGTCAAAGGATATAGACTTATTCCACTTAAGTCCAAAAATTTTATCATTAAAGAGATGTAAAGTTTGCTGAAAATATATCGGCCTACGAGCCTAGTTCGATGGATGTGCCACCTCTCTCTATCTCTTCTACTTCTGTAAATATTTCTTCTTCAGATGATTATAAGGAGGATGACAATCCTCCTTCAGCTCCTAAGCTTCCAAAATGGGTCTGTGCTACTTGAGATGCAGCAGGTGCTCTTTCTGGTGATCCTATAGATCAGCGACGTACACGTTCTCAGTTCGATAAAGCCTCTTTTTTACTAGCTCAAGCTTCAACTAATTATGATCCTGACACCTTTGCAGAAGCTTCAGGCCATCCAGATTGGGACATAGCTATGAATGAAGAATATCGTTCATTATTGGCAAATGATACATGGGATCTTCTTCCCCTTCCAACGGGACGAAAACTTGTTAGATGCAAATTGGTTTACAGAACCAAGTATAGACCAGATAGAAAAATTGATAAACATAAAGCTCATCTTGTTGCTAAGGTTTTTCATAAGTTGAAGGCATTGACTATACTGAAACCTTCTCCCCTGTTGCCAAAATGAACTCTATCCACCTTTTTCTTTTCCTTACTGCCTCTTTCAAATGGGAAGTCCATCAAATGGATGTTAAATCTGCCTTCTTGCATGGGGACTTGCATGAAGAAATCTATATGGAACAACCTAATGGCTTTATACAAACAGTCTCCAGCCTTGTATCTTGGCTTAATAAACCCCTTTATGGTCTCAAGCAAGCCCCTCAGGCTTGGTATGCCAAAATGGATAGCTTTATTTTAGAAACTAGCTTTTCTAGGTGTCATTCTGACAATAATGTCTACACCAAGAAAGTGGTAAAGTCTCTTATCATTCTTGTTCTTTATGTTGATGATCTTATCCTTACTGGTAGTGATCCAAACCTTATAAACCATGTGAATTCCAACCTTAAAAAGAAGTTTGAAATGACAGACTTAGGACAATTGCATTATTTTCTTGGTCTTCAAGTCTTGCAACCCAAGGAAGGTATTTCCCTTTCCCAGTCCAAGTATGCATGTGATCTTCTATGCAATTTTACATGGAAGACTGTAATCCATCCCCTTCTCCCTTTCAGTCTAGAGCCAAACTTTCAGTCACTTGTACTTCCCTTGAAGTTGATGCTACCTTATACCATCAACTTGTAGGAAAACTTTTGTATCTGACCCACACTCGTCCTGACCTTTCCTTTGTTGTTGGCCTTATTGCTCGGTTTATGCAAAACCCACATGAAAGTCATTGGAAAGCAGCTAAAAGAATACTTCGTTATGTTCGAGGTACAGTTCAGTTTGGGATTCATTACAGTGCAAAAGCATCTCCTCTATTGATTGCTTTCATTGATTCTGGTTGGGCTGGTGACCCTGATGATCAGAAGTCTACTGTAGGTTATGTGTTCACTCTTGGTTCAGCACCTATTACATGGGCTTGCAAGAAACAAAGTGCCATTTCTCTTTCTTCAACAGAAGCAGAGTATCGTGGTGTCATAGAAGCTAGTAAGGAAGCCCTGTGCTTTCGTCAGATCCTGTCAGAGTTTGGCTTTCAGCAACAGCATCCGACTACACTTTGGTGTGATAATCAAAGTGCCATTCAACTAATGCAAAGATCCAGTCCAACATCAGCGCAAAAAACACATTGAACTGCACATGCATTTCATCAGAAAGCTCATTCACAACCAAGTTATTGAAGTGCAATATTGTTCAACAAATGATCACGTTGCAGACATCTTTACAAAGGCTCTCACAGAGGCGAAGTTTACTAAACTTCGATTTATGGTTGGAGTTCAGGAAGTTGTCACTTAGGGGGGATAGGCTCTAGTGCCTCCTTCCTTCTCCTATTGTGTCATATTTGTAAATCCTTCAATCCTATCCCAAGTTGTTCTTAAGGGGGGATGTTAGGATATTCTGACACATAGGAATAGTTACGTATAACTTGGTCTAGTGTAGAGTTAGGTAAAGTGTGTTTTTTTACTATGTACTTTTGTAACTTACAATCTGATGGTCACGATATGTAGTGATCTGACGGTTCATTCTCTCCTCGGTATTACTGATACTTGATCCGTGGCTTAACACCCGATTGGTGCATGATCTCTATTTAAAGAGCATGGAGGGTCATTTGTAGGGTAACCGTTCATGAGAGAAGCTTATGTAAATTTTCATTCTTTTATTAATAAATTGCCTGAAGTGGCCGCGTTGGCTCAGGTCGTGAATTATTTCCCTCTTTGAGGGTTTTAACCACGTCAACAACACTGGTGTATTGATCTGTGATCTGTTTGTGAGCGGTGTCCTTTGGTGTTCTGTCTAAGGAATTTACCCTGTAAATTCCTACATCTTCCAAGTAGAAGACACATTGAATGAAATCCATGGAATCGCCTTGCGAATTTGTGGATCTTCCGGTCATTAATTTTTCTCTCCTCCCATGGAAATCTGTAGGTGATTCCCATTAGCATGACCAATAGGAGCTCGAGAAACTAATAGATGCTTGCCAAGAATGGGGTTTCTTCAATGTGATTCACCATGGAATCAACTCAACTCTCATTCAAACAATGGTCTCCATGGCGAGACATGTTTATGTTACTCGCAAATATAAAAGAGAGAGCCATTTTCCCCATATTCAACATTGGTGTCCTACCCAGACAAGTCCTTAGGGTAAAAATTCTTTGCACGAGGGCATGGTCTTTCCTAATGATAATTTAGTAGATGACATTTCTTCCAAGATTTGGCCCCATGGAAACCACCAATTCTGGTTTGTTTTCAACATCTTTATCTTCTACTTTTTGTAATTTGTGTTATTCTTTCATTCAAGTGATAGCTAAATATGGAATATTATTACAATGAGAGGATGCAAGGGTACAACTCGAAGATGAGGGACGTGTCACATGGGATACTAAAAGTGGTTCTTTACAATCTGGATCTTAGCATCACTAAGCACTACTCATCTTCCCTCTTTAACAAATCTCAAGGTTAGCTCCACATGAATTTCTATCGTAAAGAAAACAATAATGATCATCATCAACAATTTTACTCGAAAGCTCATATAGACATCAGGTGCCTTACGATTTTGTATCAAGACAATGTGAGTAGCCTTCAGATCCAAACAAAGGAAGGAGAATGGATTAATATGAAGCCCTTTCCTAGATTATTTGTTGTTAACATTGGCGATTGTTTATAGGTGAATATTTCAACCTCCTTTTCTTTAAAGCTATTACAAATTGTAACTAAAAAGGTTATGGTGATGGTTGGCAGATGTGGAGTAATGGAAGATACTGTAGTGAAAAACATTGTGTGGTCTATGGAGGATCAAAACAACTATACATGGTGTTCTTTTTAGATTTTACAGACAAAATCGAGATTCGTGCTCCTAAATAATTGATCGATGAGAAGGACCCTTGAAAGTACAGAGCAATTATGTTTGAAGATCTAAAGTTGTATTACTGTGCCGAGAGGTGCTCTGCAGCCTAATATAGAGGCACATGCACAGGCATAAATGTTTAACATTTAACATTTATATGTCAGATCAATTAAAAAATAATTAAAAAAAAATAAAAAGGTTTAAATTAATATAGAGTCGAGTATGGTGGAGATGTCGTAGTGTAAACATTTCAATCTTGGCTCAATTAATAATAAAAAATTGTAAGTAATAAAATAATAAAATTCAATTTGTTATATTGTACTTTCATTTTCTTAGCCCCTACAACTCAAGTTAGAAATTATGCTATGGGAAAATTTGCATAAATAATTAGAGGTTACGTTGGTCAATGCTAAATTAATAATGGTTGATAGAAAAATCATCCTATAGACTTGCTTTTGTAGTAACTAATAAATTGAGATGTGAAGTGGATAAGCAAATTGCTTTCTCATGCAGAGGAACTTGCATAAATTTTGGTGGGTAGTAACCACTAGTAAGTCTACACATTTACAATTTTACTCCTACATAAGTGCTCAAGAAAACATAAATAATGGTGGGAAGTAACTCTTGTAAGTATATTTTTTACATCGTATTCATTTCCATTTTTTATGCAAAGACTAGCTTAAATTATGGTGGGAAGTAATTGATGGTAGATATGTTATTTGTTTGAGTATAATTTATTTAAAAGTATTTTATTTTTGGATGGTTTTTTTGCAATGCTTAATAATAAAAAATCACTACACAAATTTCTAAAATTCATCCATGAATATTGCAACCATGTTCATAAATTATGGTATAAAATATGCAAGGCATTTGTCCACATGGCATTATCTTGTCCAAAAGTTGCAATAAGACCTTCAATTAATGGTCCAATTAAATGTTTAAAAAATATTTTTTAAATAATATTGAAAAATATATTTTATTTTTATTTTTATTTTTCAAAGTTAAACGTTATAATTTTCATTAGTCAATGATAAACTAATAGTAAACAATGGACAAATCGATTGTTAGAGTCCTACCTTGCAGAGATGATCTATATTTATGAAGGAACAAAATGAAATACATATATAAATAGAAACACTCAGATACAGCGAAAACATGACTTCAATTCATTAATAACAAAGTACTAAAAACTATTTACATGCATAATGGAAATAAACTAGCTCAGACAATGGTAGCTTATCTATGAGAAGAGATGTGGCAGCTACATCCCATCTGAACTATGTTATAATGAGGCTCAAAGGCCTATTTATTATTGAGAAACAATGGAAAACCCTAAACATCCAAAAACCTAACCCTAGGATATGAAGCGCCAAACGTTTGTGGGCCTCGTTGGGGTAAATTGGTACATCAACTTCCTGGAGTCGTAACTTTGGCATACAATCTCTATTTGACGCGTACGATACCTCGTTAGAAATATCTATATGAGGACTACAACTTTTGATTACAAACCCCTATTATATTCTTTAGGTTTGCTCGCTTTCCAAAAAAAACATGTCATTTAGGGCCTTAAAACAACTACAGAAGCTCAGGATCCGAAAAACTGCCAAAAATAGTAAATTGTGCTAAAATTAAGGAAACTGAAAGAAACAATGGTGCGGGTCCAAGTGGAATAGGTGGGTGGCTACCAATATCCACCTGGATCAAGGGACTAATAATAATAACATAACCATATTTAAATATAATTAAAAAATGCATAAAAACTAATACTTACAATAAACTTACAATATAACAAATTTCTTAACCATGGAAATCCACCCCCACTTTACCATAGATATTATTAACTTTTAAATAGGTTTTGTTACAATACATTGGCCAATACATGGCTTATCAATCCATAACTCATTTCACAACCAAAAATTAAAAATGTAAAATATTTAAGACAGTGAAAATTCTCCATCATATGGAGAGAGAGAGAGAGAGAGAGAGAGAGAGAGAGAGAGAGAGAGGAAAAAATACATAGAGTGATAGAGGTAGAGAGAGAGGGAGTGACAAGGGAGAGTGAAAGAGAAGAGGAGTGAAGAAAGAGATAAGGAGAGGAGAGAGAGGAAGGGAGAGAAATAGAACCGAGAGGGGGAGACATAGAGATGGAGGGGGGAGAGAGGGGGAGAGAGAGAAGGAGAGAGGGAGGGAGATAATAACAAAGTTGGAGGGTAGGGAGAGATGGGGGGGAGAGACAAAGGGAGGTGGAAGAGAAAGGGAGAGAGAGGAAGAAAGAGAGAGAGAAGAAGAGAGTAAAGAGAGAGACAGGAGAGAGAGGGGGGAGATGGTGTTAACCTAGATATGGTATGTGTGTATATAAAAACCAACCTATATCCATATTAACCCCGAAGCTATCAAGCACCAAGAAGGATCAAATCTCTTTTCACTTTAAAAGATGTTTGTATCTCAAGAGATTTGATCCTTCTCGACACTTGAGAGATCTGGGGTTAAGCTGAATCTATGTTGGTATAAAGAGTATCACATCTTTGTGCGGACCTGCCACTTACTTTCAATTATAAACATAAGGGAGTGGTTAGTTCACATTTCATGAATGGCCTTAGTGGTAACCTCATATACTATTCAAAAAAAATTAGATTTTCATTTTCCCGAAAGTGATTATGTTAATAGTCTCTGCCTCTGTCAAGGACTAAAGCTTTCACCTTGTCTTCAAAGCCTGCTAACCCCCTATTAATTTCGAATACTTTCGTGTGCATAATCAAAGTTTTTAGATTTTATTTTTATTTGCACTTTTTCTTAAATTATTAAAAAAATATTAGATTTTTTGAAAATTAATTTCTCATTTCCTAGAGCACTTTGATGGGACATAATAGCCTTGGTGGAGTGCATTTTTATTTTCCTATTTGTCAGTGCCTAATAAATCATTTTAAAATGAAAAAAAAAAAAATGTAAATGTTCATTTTGTTATGCTTAACAATACTAGTGCTCTGACACTACTTGGCACTACTAGTGCTCTATGGAGGTTCTTTATGTAAGCTGGGGGTGCATTTGCAGTCGTATTGGGTTACATTAATAATGTTATTTCTAATATCCTGAGAAAAGTATAATATTATTCAGTTTCATCATGAATTTTTATTCTCATTTAAAGATTTTTTTTTTTGTTAAAGACAAAGTACATTTCAACATATACTAAAACTTAGTCTAAATTCCCTGAAATGGATGACAAATCAAGATCAATGAAAGTACCAAATTTTGTGCTTCATTGAATTACATTACAAAGCCAAAGAATTTTCTATACACAGTGTGCTTACCCTTTCACTACTGAAGAGAAGATGGTGTGGTGATATAGGAAGGCATGACATCACCAGCAATAAGCACAACGAATTTCATCCTTATCATGCGAACAAATATCAGCGGGCAAGATGGTTGGAATGGGACTGAGTCAGAATCAGAGCGAAGGCATGTTCGCATGTAACATGGAGTAATATTTAAAAAAATAGATATGTGATGGAGTAAAGGTGGTACTGTGAGTTAGTATGGGTGGTTTATCCAAACCTCAAAAGAATAAGATGAGACGGTATTGGGCATTGGAACAAAATGGTTTTGCCTAGTATATTTATAATCCAATATAAAATGAGATGATGCCATATAAGAAATAGTGGTGTGGGCCAAACCATGTATCAGGTAGCTTGCTGTATTTAATCCCCCCTATATTTCATGACATCATATGTATTACTTACCATTGATTTTGTTGGACTAACTGGGATCCACCATGTGGCAGGAGAAAACATTGTTTTTCACTTTTAATAATTTTATTTTCTTAATTTTAGTAATGCATGATATGTAAAACATAATAGTATGTTTGATAGGTTGTTTTGGGAAAATTTAATTGAAGTAAATAGATAAATCAATTTAAAATGAAAAAAAAAAGTCTAATTTTGTAAATGGTCATTCCCTCGGTGAGTGCTCTAACACTCACACTAACAATGACACTCATTGTCTCTCTCTGACACTGTTGCAGTGATTAATATCATTACAATCGATGTCTTGTGTTGTGAAAATCAATTAATATGCATGCATTCAAGCAATATGATATTTAGCAATGTGAGTACTCAATTGGATTTATGGGCTTCGACTAGCCCACGACCCTCCTATTACGTGTTGAAATGATCCACAGGGATAGAGCAATTGCATCAAGCTAAGAATCAACCAAAGAAATCGTTATTTCAGCTACTTGGACTTGATCAAAGGATACAATATGAGCATCTTCAAGGGTTCATTAGCCTAAAGGCTATACACAACATTTAACATGAAGATGTCATGGTGAAACTATTTGCTCTATTAAAGGGGTTCAATGTTAGCATGTGCCTTTGTTCTTGCTATTAGTGATTTCGATCTTGAGATAAACAAACAAACAAACAAACAAAAATTGGTTTTACAGGTCATTTTTTTCTATAAATAACTCACTAGTTATTAGAAAACAAAATCTCCTCAGACACTTTGATAGGCGAGAGGAAATCGGTAGAGATCTAGATAAATATTTTAATCATATTTTCCCAGGGTTGGGGTGGGAGTACAAGATGAAACATGGGAGAATTATCATCAAGGTCATTCCATGTCTCCCAATTGGGTATGATTATAGTCCCAACCTCATTGAACGGAGAAGAGAGATTAATAGTGATACTAGCTTACTTGGATGGTGGTGCCTTTGCTACTGCCTATTATGCTAGTAACCAACTGTTAATATTGGATATGATTTTGGTTTTGAAATAGAAGAAAGGGTGAAGCTGCTTGATCGACAAGGTAATGAAAAATATTTTCCCATCCACCACCTCATTAGCCAATACTATCATTATATTAGTCATTTTATAGGCCTCAAGGAACACTCATAACTCCTAAAGATATGAAGTTTAAGCCTCCATCTCAACGAAGAAGAAAATAAATGCATCAATATAACTTCACCAAGCACAAAAGGAGATCCTAGTGGTAAAAGATACTATTTTTTCAAAATGAAGAGGCTCCCTATGGAAGCATCCCAAAAAGAGATGACAGGTAGGCAAGTAAGCAGGACCCCAGTTTAATGAGCATCACCGGTCTCCTTCCCTTGATCCCTATCAAAGTAAAACATTGCAGGAAAATCAATAATTATTTTCTTGTAATTTAGTCGACTAGATGTATACTCATTCTAAGCATTTTTATTCGACGTATTTAGAGAGTTTAATTGAGTTGTCATCCCTTCTCCCATAGATTGGAGCAAATCATGGGAAGTTGTTGACAATGAATTTGGTATTATCAAAAGCAACAATGCTAATACCCAACTAACAAATGAACCATTGCATTTGCAAGTGATGTGTTATTATAGAACATTTATCATCTGCCTTGTCACGTTGTCAATTGATTTTTATTAATAAATTCATGTCATTCTTGTCAATGTTATTTGGCCTTGTAAAACTACCTTTTTGTTCTCTATTTTACATTTTTATAAATATTTGTGTCTCAACATTTTTTTAATGGAAGTCATGAGGAAACAATATTTGAAAACAAAATAACCTTTTGGTGCAAAGGCTGATTAACATAGCAGCGCAACCAATGAATTCCACAGTAAGAAATAAGCTTTGAGTTGATGGTTTAAGTCAAGGTGGGACTGTGATGTAGTTTTATTTATATAGGAGAACAAGCATTATAATTATTGCATCACACACAATATGGTGCACTGGAATATGTTTGTCTCCATGGTAGCATGTAAATATAGTTTTTTTTGTTGAGATTCATTGTTGACAATGAGCTGCTATGGCTACTTGCAATCAAATATTTCCAAATGTCAATCTCTGTAATTGGTTCCACTTTACTTCTAATTTCCATTAAATTCACTTAAATTTCATTAGTTTTAAATACTTAAAAAGGTGATATGATTAAAACACTATTAAAACATATAATTATTCATTAAAATAGTGGAACGAACCAACACACATCAAGATTAAAAAAAACATCACAAATATAGATTTTTTTACTCAAGTTTGTACTCCATATTCTTACCAGGTATAAAAGGATAACATATTTAAAGGATTTTTTCCCATAATGAAGAAATCGACCTTTTCTACATGAGCTTTTACATCGACAACAATGATGTTCAAGATAATATCCATAATATCTCTTCGGCCTTTTGCTTTCTCTAAAGTTTCCGTTCGCAACTCCATGTCCTTCAGCGTCTTTAAGAGTATCTTTTAACCAATTTTGCCTCTTCCTTGCGTTCAGCATGATCACAGGTTGAATAGGCTCACTTGGTCCTTATTCTTATTGAATTGTAGAAGGATTGTTGGGTTGTACTTCTTCTTCTTCAAATATAGGTAGATCTTTGTCATCGAAATCAGTAGGAATATCCTTGGATCTTTTGTAGGCTTGATTTTCATCAAATATAACGTCCCTGCTTACTTCAATGTGTCTCCCTTCCTTGATGTAGATTCTAAATTCCTTTGAGGAGAGACTATAACCTATATCCACATTCCAAAGGACAAACAAAATAAGTTACATTCTACAAGCATCAAAGGGATCTTGTTTAAGATAATAACTACCCAGGATTAAGGGCAACGAGTAAAACTACTGCAAAAATTATCCAAAATTCTCTTTATAACCACATATGTCCAAAACTGATACAAAATAATTAGAGAATATTAACAACTACATTCAAAAAATTCTACCTACAATAAGTCACTAAGAAAATATATCTAAGAAGTAGACTAAATAGATAATATTTTCCAAAAAGCCAAGATAATGTACAACATTCATTCTAGAAGCTTATAGAGGTGTGTAGCCTAAAGAGAGATCAGTTCGCATTACTGAAGATGACCTATTGAGAATGATATACTCCCATTATTCTTAATTGGATAGCCTTGTCTTTCTTCAAAATAAATAATACCTTCATCTGCATTGAGGGTCTTCTTAGAGAGAATGATTGTCTGCTTATTCCTTTCTCTATGAATGTGCTGAATTGAAAGGAATTGGGATTTTCCTTTTTTATTGGTTATTTTTTCCTTCCAATGACATAAAATTAATACCTGAATATTGTTGTTTCATGTGGCCCAATCAATAATGCAGTTAGAGTCACCAGAAACCTGTAGGGAAACAATTTTTATGACGGAGGCAAAATATAGAAGAGTCTGACATGCACAACTCTCTACCTTGGTATGAGAACCAGTCCCTGTGTTCACCCAAATTTGATAGGAGGAAGCCCCCTAAATAAATATGTTGGCACCCCCACCACATAGTCCATCTTGGGAAGTTCCATCAAAGAAGCCAACATAGCAAGAAGGGAGACATTGTGGATAATATAAAGAACAGATATACTTAAGCTTTGGAGGTCTCATGAAATCCTTGAAGAAATCGATAATATGAGGAATGATACATGGGGGATTAATGAACAAACTCTCATAAATATGTTTGTTTCTCACCTTCCATATACCCCAGACCATAAATACAGGTAAGGATTTGTATATGCCCTTCTTATCGTCCCACCGTTAAAGGCAGGAACCAAACGATGAGTGGGGTCCATAATGCATAATATTAAGATATGATAAAACATCGATCCATAAAGTTTTAGAAAAAACGCACTGAAAGAAGAGGTGTCCAGTTGACTCAAGCCCATTCAAGCATAGACAACATATATTCAGGCTTGAGAACCCCCTCCGCAACAAATTGTCTCAAGTGAGGATGCGATTTTCTAATATGATCTAACCAAAGCATTTGAGTTTTTGAGGAAGGGACCAATGCCAAATATTTATATACCACCACATATCCATGGGATCTAAAGAGGAAGTGGTGATGGAGTCATAGGCCAACTTGGCAGTGACCTGACTAGTAGTTGTGTTCCAACTCCAAACAATGAAGTCCTCCTCATTCCTTAATAAAAGCCCATTTGAAGAGAATATTTTGATGAATAAGTCCCATTCATCATCCAAAAACCCTTGAAGGCCCAGGTTCAATGAAATTTCCAAATACAAGAGTGAACAACCTGAGAGCGAGGCAAGGATGTGTGACATAACCCATAGACCACTTTTGCATGCAAAGAAGAAATAAGCCTCAGAGAATAGGTAGCATGAGTTTCCCCCAATAAAAGAATTCTTCCCAAGAATAACCTAATACCCATCACCCACCTTCCAGGCAAGACATTTAGCAATCCATGGAAAGGACGCTATCAACCCCCTCTAAGAAATAGACCCAACAGAATATTTTTATCCATTATAGGACCTCAGACTACTATTTTTAAAACTTATCGCATACCAACTTGGTTGGCTGTCAAGGGTTATTATAAAGCACCAAAATCAAATCCATTTAACGAATCTATTTTTAAAATATCGGTTAATTTAATTTTGTTGGATTAGAAAGGATAAAATAAATCTTAACATGGGAGACTCGATCCTATAAACATCTTTGTTTTTGCAACATTCAAAATTTAGAATGCGTTATATATATATATATATATATATATATATATATATATATATATATATATATATATATATATATATATATATATATATATATATATTATATATATATATAGATATAGATATATAATATATTCCAAATAAATTTATATATGGACATATTTAGTACCCTTCATTTATATTCCAAAGTTTATTAGGAGTGAAAGATATAATTTAGCATGAGAAAAAATGGTTATATAAATATGAATTCTATAATGCCACGTGTGGTGTACTATGCGAGTGTATTAGTTATACATTGTTGACTTTTTAAACATGACGATTTTTTATTGCAGTTGTCTATAATGCGACTTTTTGAAAGCCTTTCCGGTGGCTTTTTCCGGTCAAAATCCGGCAGCAATTTATTGGAATGGCAAGTTTGATAGCTAGTTTCTACACAATCAAAGCGTCCCAGGGGTTTTTCAGGGTGCTGAATCCAAATATGCAGTTAAAAAACCATTTTAATTGTAACAAATCAAGATTTAACCTCAATTTCTTCCGCGGATTCCGTCACCGGAATCTCCAAAAAGTCGCATTATAGACAACTCTTTTTTTATTTTTATCTAAGTAAATTGCGTAAGAGTACCTTATGATTTATTTTCATGGATGACATATTTTATAGAGATAACCTTGTCTCTAAAACTTCCTTAGTAAGTTTTGTTTCTTATATGAGGTATTTATTTATTACATTTTAAGTTTTATTTCCCGTTGTAAGCACATTATTATAAGTCTTCAAAACAAATTGAAGCTTGACGTCCATGGATATGTGAAGATAAGCCTATTCTATTCCTTCAATTTATTCAAAATTTTAAGCTTTTAAAATATGATATTTAAGAAAGGTCCTTAAGTATATATTTTCTCGAGATAAAGTTGCATAATTTAATACCAAGCGTTATTAGGAAAGTATAAATAGGTTAATAGTAAGTATTTTGACTTTTATATTAAATGGGTTGCGTTTAATGGTGGGTGTTTCACCATTCACCAAGGTGATGGCATGCTAAGATATGATTAACGACCACTGTTAATCTTGCTCGGGGACATTCACCAGGAAAGCTTCAACTTTCACTTCAATTCCATGACCTTAAAAAGTGTTCATGTGGGTGTAGAATAAGTGTTGTGAATGAGGTGCAGGTGTCTCTTCCACATGTTCTTCCTCTAACACACATCCCCACTTCCACGCACATTGATGACAAATGGTTATGAAGCAAAAAAGGATGATTTTGAAATGCTAATTCTTTGATATTTAAAACTATTATCTTTCTTTATTTAGAGAATTTAATAAAAATGTACCCTTGGTCTAGTACATTCAGATACTAAAGTCGACCTTTTAAATGGTGAAAGCTATGTTGTGTTAGGTGCACTAGATGACACAATTTCTACTAATATAAACAAGTATGCATGGCACCGTTGTTTTGGTTGGTTGAAAATAATAATGTGAATAATATATTAGTGTCCTTTAGTTTTTGTTTGGTTGAAGCTATCATTACTCTCTATGAAATGTTCAATCTTCTTTGTATATTTGAATTAATATTATATGTTGCAAATCATCATATGCGCCTTTTATTTTTTTTAAAGATCCTCGTGTTTGGATATGTACTGGGATAATCCAAAGGGCACGCAAGTCGGGAGAGTTGATCACCTACCAAGATATGATCGATGACCACTACTAAATAGCAAAACCCCCTCCTCATCTGAAGTTTAACAAAGGCAAGGGGGTCTGTGTTTTATCATTTTGTGAAAACCACATTTGATGATGTGGCACACATTAGTGAATAATGGACCCCCCTGGTGGTTTTCAATACCACCATGGAACCCCCCTGCTATCCACTTTTTGATACCACTTTCCAACTATATATAGGTTTGATTCGTCTACATCTTAAAAGCTTGTTATGGTGCATTGTCTATAGTTTAAATTTTTGCATGGTATATAGTTTTAGTTTCTCCTTATTTATTCATTTTCTATATTCTCATGACCTAAACCTAAACCTATATCCACACTTCTGCATCCATAGTTTCAAGTTTGTGTATCTCTTCTGACTAAGGAACAACCTCATGTAATTTTGATACAAATCAAATATTTTTTATGGGGTATGGTTTTTATAGGTTGTCTCAGCTATCACGAGGCCTTGGATCTAGCTCAATTAGTCCTTCATATTCATACAACTCTACTGACTTGTTTCCAAATGCCTCTCAGTCTTGGGACATTAACATGTTTACTTACGTCCAAAAAAGACAAGCTCTTAACCATATGAAAATACTTCAAAACTTTATAAATTTTATAATAAAATAAAATAAATTTAAGTTAAAAAAATAATAAACTAATTGATGGGTACCATCAAAAGGTATACTATAAGGCCATTTTTCCACCCTTCTGGCCAAAATTCTCCTTTCCTCACATTAATTAACATATTTTTGCCCATAATGTGTGTAATAGGAATACTAAAGGATTCTTGTCATGCTTCGTGGCTATTGTGGTTAATGTGTAGGAAAAAGAGCATTTTTTAGTACATTTATGAGGCAAAGGCCTGCTAGAGGCATCTAGGGGAAGTGTAGGAAGCTTGTCCCCTACATTTACTCTCCTTTGACTTGAAGTTGTCCCTAGAATCACTCATCTATGGCTCAAGGTCTACTGGCAGTCAATGAACTCAAGTGAATGTGAGGATCCAAGCGAGCTAGATCCACTTTTCTTGAGATTTTGGAGGGAAACAACCCTCTTTCCAAGGAGGTTGCCCCTCATTCATATTTGTATAAATCAATAATATCAATACCTCAATAGGATTCGAATTTTTGAAGCAAGGAGGGCTACCAAGAGCCAAGTGCTCAAAACTGTAATTTCTATTCTTATTTGCATGATGTATCCGAACCCTATTTTATGTTAATAAAGGTCTATTGTTGCTTCACATATGAGTTTGTTGTAGAGGATTGAGTCCCCTTGGGTTAGGGCCCAACCTAGAGGCTCCATTCCCTATGTATGTATCTTGTTTATGCATTATTTTAGTAGCGGCATTTCCTTCCTTGTTGGAATAGAAGCTTATTAGCTACAAAATTGTGGTTACCGACCTGATTACCACCACTATTGCGGGAAGTTTGGTTGAGGATTCTACAACAACAAGCCAAAAATATGTGGTTGTTTTGCTTTGCAATTTGCTAGGATTTAACTTATTGTCTATTACATACACTATTTATACAATCATCTTTCGCAAATTTTCATGTATGTAGGTTAGGTGCATGTTGTAAGGTGAATTATTTCTTAATGAAATAAGATCCTTCTCTGTTTGATTTCATAAAATTTGACTCATCCTTTCTTGCTTAGCATATTTTGCTGCAATTTGATCATCATTTTCGGTGCAATAAAAGGTATTTTTGTTGGTATGCAGGTATTATCAGTGGCTTGCAGGGTTGGAATACTCATCCTACATTCCTCTTGTCATCATCAACTCCTTCCTTACCATCCCACACTGCCATCAAAAGTTTGCCACTAAGACCATATATCTAGGTTATTTGAGGGACACCATGTGCATTTTTTTTTATGCAAGATGGGCCTTTGAGAGGTATTGGGCTTGGAAAAAACCTCAAACAACCCTGATCTACCATTACCTACCCTTTCCCACCTTCAAACCACCTTTTTCGCCCTCAAGATGCTCACAGAATCAATCTTGTAGCAAAACATGGCAATATTGTAGCATCCTATAGAAATCCTGTAGCATCCTATAACAATCGTGTAACAGTCCCTAAACTTTACCAGATTTTCTCCAAAAGTTTAGTTATTATCTCTTAGGCTTGAAGAATGACCTCTATGCTCTGAATCCATGACTGAGGAGGACCCAAGACCACTTTGAACCTGCCTTTTTCTCATTGCAAATACAATTTTGTAATTAGGATTAGGTGAGAGATTTCTATATTGAATGATAATGACGATTTTCTTATGAAATGCATGTGAATTTTGTTACTCTAGCGAAGGCCCTTTGAACATGGTGATAAAAGGGTGATTTTCCAATGCAAAGTAGATTAGGCCTATTTCTTTGAACTCACTCTTAGGATTTCAATTACAAAGTGTTGTTCTTGCATATGATTAGTTTATTTTCAAAGCAACTTTTCAGATTCTCCAATTAGACTAATGATTCACATTGTTGCAAGTAGCACAAGGTTTACATTCTGCAAATAGAAAAGTACTTTTCATTACTGCAATTAGCATAACCTTTACATTCTTTCAACTAGGGTTAAACTTTACATTTGATGAATGGCACTTTCCATTTCTAAAAATAGAGCAATTATTTTTCATTCTTGCAGTTAGAGTAGAATTTTCTTATTCATGCAACTCCCTTCCTTGAGTTAGCTAGAATATTGGCCTTTGTATGCCTTGATTTGGTTCATTGCTTGAAGGTGGCATGAGTAGAATTAGACCTACTATGCATATAACAATGTCACCTCTTAAGTTTGTACGAACACTGGGTTGATAATTAAAGTTGGTAGCCTTTGGAGCTTCAACAATCTTGTTGCTTCCAGGGGGGTGTCCAAGTAGGTGTTGTTTTTACTTAGAGGTTACCTTTCTTTAATTTTTTATCATTTTCTTTGCATCAACATTGCTAATTTGAAAAATATTAAAAGAAGAAGAAGAAAACACGGAAAAACAAAACTAGTTCGTTCATGTCTCATTAGAGTAGGGATAACCAAGGGAAATTTCTACCAAAACCCCCACCCCCTCAAGAAGTCAACCATCCTTCTTCTTTGGTGCCTGTGAACTTCCTTCTCTGACCACAAGGGATTTAGAAAATCCTCTAGGTAAGCAACCTAAAATTTTTGAAGAACCCATAAGGGAGGAAGAGCCCATATCACATATCCAAAACATGGTTGAAAATAGGAAAAATGTGTTCTTTCCTATTCGAGAGACCAATGGGGAGTCCAGAATGAAGAATATAAGACCTACTACCCTTCCACATTTCCATGGATTAGCGCCTAAGGACTTTGAGATATTTATGCTTGAGTTTGTTGTAGTTGTAGGACTTATGACAATGCCTCTGATGAATAGAAGTTGAAGTTGTTTCCCTCCACCCTCAGGGATGCAACATTGAATTTGTTTATGAGTCTACCTGGACGCAACATCACTACCTAGGCACAAATGCAGCAAGCCTTTAATGAGAAGTACAGGGACTATTGTAGATCTAAGGATACAAAAGAAGAAATATTTAGAATGACCCTAGGGCCAGATGAGTCCTTGGAAGACTATGAGGAAAAGTTCCAAGTCAATTATAGGAGGGCTAATGGTACCCTTGATCTCGAATCACTCAAGATTATACTTATCTGAGGGATTAGGGAGGATGTAATGGGGACCCTCAATATGTTGTTTGGAGGAGATATTTACTAGTTGATCTATGATGACAAAAAGACGATATTCAATAATCATTTTAGGGTTGCTAGGAAGAAAGGTAGGTCCAATCAAGGCTTTGTCAACTCTTATCCCTCCACATTAAATATCAAACATGAGATAAGGAGTACGTTGGAAGACTTTAAGAGTGAAATGTTTCATACCTTTTCCTTACAAATTGATATTATGTAGATTAAAAGGAAGAAAAAAGGAAGCAGAAAGGGCACAGGCCATCTTTTGCCCTAGATGCACTAAGAGCCATCCCAAAAATGAGTGCCCCTTGAACACCATAGAGGTTTGCTCTGTCTTTGAGGAGAACCATGCAATAGAAAAATTCCCCTCTCTTCTAAGCCTAAAGGTTGTGTACCAAGGGGCTAAGAATGGCCTGGAGTAGCTCTGTTTCATCAACCAGAGGAGGCCCCAAGGCCCTCAACCTTATCAATAGGGCATACCAAGTGCACAATATCCTTCTTACAATTCAAATCAAAATGCACCTTTCCAGCCTTGGTAACCTCCAACTCATCCATCTTGATCCATGCCATCTCTTTGGTCTTATGATCATCAATATCATCTTCATGTTGTCAACCTGCCTTTCTAGCCATATCAATCTCAGCCTCTTCAATGAGGAAACTCCTCATAAGGATAGAGGCCTCAAGCAGCCCAACCTCCTTCCTTAATTCCTCCTCCTCAACCTTAACCACAAATACCTCAACACAACCCACCTAAGCAAACTCAAATGCCTTCCCAACCCAATATGAACCTAAACAATAAGTAGGCACATCAAGTTTATAGTGGGGAAACATCCTATCCTACTTATGTTGTGGAAATCCAAGAGATCAACCTTTGGTCTAGGGAGGTAATTTCGGATTCTCACCCCCCTTCTCCACCTGAAGATCTTGAAGAAGAGAAGGAAAAGAATACCCCTCAAGCCAATGCACCTCCCTATCCTGAAAGGTTGGTCCAACCTAGACAAAACACCCTAGAAGTGGCTAAATTTTGGGAGAATTGAAGAACTTGTGTGTTAAAATACCCCTTCTCTAGGCCATCAAACATGTCCCCATTTACAATAATATTATCAAGGAATAATGTTTCAAAATGTCTGGGAGAAGAAGAAAAGATTACCCCGCTATCGATGTTGTTGGGAAGTTGTCTGATCTAATGCTTAAGAGGGTGATCTCCCTAAAGTACTTGGATCATGGTAGCCTAGTAGTGGATGTACACATTAATAACATTATGGTCCCTAATACCTTGATTCACCTTGGGGCTACAATCAATGTTATGACCAAGGAAACTATGCTCAACCTCAACCTCCAAGGAGCTTTGAGGAAGACCACCACAGTATTGTAGCTTGTAGATAGGTCTGTTATATCCCTTGAAGGAGTTATTGAGGATGTGATGGTCTATATCAAATCCTAGGAGTATCCCACAAATTTCCTTGTCCTCCAACCTAAAACCAAGTTTAATGGTTACCCTATCATCCTAGGGAGACCTTGGTTGGCCATTGTTGATGCCTACATTAGTTGTAGGGATGGGAACATGACCATCAAGAATGGGCATCTCTCAAAGAAAATCATCATGTATCCCCTTGCTCAACCTTTTATTGAGCATGACTTACCCTTGTGGATAAAGGATGAGGAAGAAGAAGACTTTTATTAGACATCCCTTTACCTAGTATGTACACTAGACGTTGTTGTCGGAGGTAGGAAGCTTGATGAATATGACCTTATTGACCATCTCTTACAAAATCAACGTCCCATTTCCATGCCAATTGATGAAACAATGGAAGAATCCTTGGAACAATCTGAAGGTGATCCATGGACTGATCTGTGATTTTTTTATCTTGATCTAGATCATGCCAAGGTTGTGGAAATCAGACCATCCATAACTATTAAGATCAACCCCTCTCTCTTAGTCGTGCAAGAAGAGCAATTATGCATTGCGTTGAGGCAACATCTTGATGCTTTTGATTGGGACTATAAGGAAATGAAAGGTGTTCATCCATCAATTTGTAATCATAATATACATATCAAGGAAGGATGAAAAACTATGTGCCAACCCAAGATGAGATAAATCCTTTCCCTAAGGACATTGTAAAAGAAGAACTGCAAAAGTTGTTAGATGCAGGGTTCATATATCCCATTTCAAACAGTGAGTGGGTGTCCCCTCTTGTCATAGTCCCCAAAAAGAATGGGAAGTGGAGGATTTTTGTTCATTATAGAGAACTTAACAAGGCTACAAAGAAGGACCATTTCCCTCTACCTTTCATTGTCCAATTCCCAGATGGCCTTGCAGGGAAGAGATTATTTTCCTTCCTAGATGGAATTAGTGGGTATAACCAGATACAAATCAGCCCTGAGGACCAAGACAAGACCACATTCACATGTCCTTAGGGAACGTTTTCCTATAGAGTCCTTCCATTCGGTTTGTGCAATTCCCTTGCTACCTTATAGAGGGTAGTTATGAGTATCTTTGTTGGCCTTGTTCATGACATTGTTGAGGTATACATGGACGACTTCACTCCTTATTGATGTGACTTCCAGGAAGCTCTTTCTAATCTATGTAAATTCTTAAATAAATGCATTGAGATGAATCTTTCATAAAGTCCTAAGAAATGTGAGTTTTTGATGAATGCAGGGATTGTCTTATGTCATTCCATATCTAAGGAAGGGATAAAAGTTGACCAAACAAAGTTGCCATCATTAAAAGGGTCCCTACCCCTCAAAAATAAAGAGATGTCAGAAGCTTCCTTCGATTGGTTGGGTATTATAGACGGTTCATTAAGGACTTTAGTAAATCGGATTCACCCTTGTTTGGATTACTGGCTATATATTTAGACCTTTGTTACACAGATAGATGTCAAGAGGCCTTTGAAGTACTGAAGGAGAAGTTGACCACTGCACCCATCCCTAGAGGCCCCAATTGGGCATTGCCTTTCCATATCCACACATATGGATAAGATAAAGTTATAGGAGTAGCCTTAGGACAAGTGGAAGAAAAACTTCCCTATGTTATATATTTCATCAGCGAGAACCTTTCTAAGGCTAAACTTAACTATATGGTCACTGAAAAGGTACTCATGGTTGTGGTGCACTCTTTGAAAATGTTTAGGCACTATATCACTAGATATCAAACCTTTGTTCACACTGATCATGCAACCATTAAGTATTTAGTGATTAAACCTGATGTCAATGCTAGAATCATTAGATGGTTGTTATTATTGTAGCAATTTTATTGAACTATTGTTGACAAACTAAGGAAAGAGAATGTGGTTGCAGATTTTTTGTCAAGACTAACCTTACCTGCGGATGAGGAAATGGTAGGAATCAAATTCCATATGAACGCCCCTTTTCCATATCAGTGTTATCTCCTTGGTTTGATGATATAGCCAACTACTTGGTTGCTAGGAGATTCCCTCATAATTTATCCTCCAAGGAGAAGAGCAAGATTATCACAAAGGCTGCCCCTTTCACTTGGATTAGGGGAATCTCTTCAAGTTGGGGCTAGATCAGATTTTGAGGAGATGTGTAAGAGAGGAGGAGGTCTTTGACATCCTCTCAGCTTTCCATGATGGATCTTATGGCGACCATTTTGCTACTAGAAGGAAAACCTTTAAGGTTCTACAAGTTGGCTATTATGGGCCTACTCTACATAAAGATGCAAATAGGTACACTACCAAATGTGATGAGTGCCAAAGGATGGAAAAACCTACGCCCAAGTATGCAATGCCCCTACAACCTCAAGTGACTTTGGAGCCATTTGAGAAATGGGGCATGGACTTCATTGAGCCTATTGATCCCCCATTAGGTAAAAAGAGGTAAATCATTGTGTGCACCAATTACTTGACCAAGTGGGTTGAAGCAAAGACAGTGAAGGTAACAACTAAGTAGAAAGTGGTTGAATTTTTGAGGGAGAACATATTCTACAAGTTTGGTTTTCCAAGGGAGTTGGTCACTGATAAAGGGGCACAATTCACCTCAAATTTTATTGAAGACAGCATGGAGGAGAACCATATCAAGCACAAGAAATCCACTGCTTATCATCCTCAAGAAAATGGGAAATTGGAGGTCACAAATAGAGCCTTAGAGAACATTTTGACCAATGTTGTCAATAGTGGCAGAAGGGATTGGGTAAACTGATTTGTGGAGGCCACTTGGGCTTATAATACCACCTAGAAAACCAATATTGGATTCACCCCATTTGAGTTGGTTTATGGAAAGAAATATTTGTTCTCCTTTGAGTTCGAGTACAATACCTTAAGGATGGCAGCACAATTGGATTTAGACCTCACTACAACACAAGAAGAAAGGATGCATCATCTCAATGGCTTGAATAGTTTACATTGCAGGCTCTCCTGCACACTGAGGTAGTCCAACTATAGAGGGATATCTGGCATGATAAACATATTAGGAAGAGAGATTTTCAAGAGGGTGATTGGGCCCTCCTTTATGATTCAAGTTTCGAGGCTTTCAAAGGGAAATTAATGACAAGGTGGTTGGACCCCTATCTAGTAGAGAAATTTTATGAGAATAGATCTATCCAACTAAGAGAAAATGATGAGGAAGGAATTCCATTGCCAATTAATGGTTACTGATTAAAGTCATACAAAACACATTTGTCAAAAGAGGAGTTTACTAGTTCAATAAGAAAGGAGTTGAATGTAATTGGGATTCTTACAACCCTCAGTTCATCCAGCCTCTCATCAATAAAAGAAGGCAAAAAAAAAGAAGAAAAAATAAAGGGCCTAGGTGAAAACCTCCATTAAGCATCTAAGGCCAACTCTAGGGTTGAAAACGTCCATGAGGCAGCCCAAGAGCAAAAAATAAATAAAATTAAAAGATCCCCAGGTGAAAACCTCTTATGAAGTGCCTATATATTGAAAACCTCTTCGGAGGCAGTCTACAGGTCTAAAAAAAATGAAACAAAAGGAAGAATCACATAGAGATAAAGGATTCCTTACACCAATTATGTTAACAATTTTCTTGTGTGAGGTTCTAAACATAGTCAAAGGAACAACAGTCAAAGGAAAGGGGTCCACATCCCATTTCTCCATCTCCTGAACTAGCCTCTTGCATTTCCTCCATCATTCCACACATCTCCCTACACCCCTCGATCATCAAGAAAGCAACTACACTCAATTCTGCCTCAATCTTACAGTGCTATAGGATTGTCCTGAATGGCTACGGGATTGACCAAAATTGCTATAGGATTGAGATAAACCTAGGGAAAGGGGTCAAAACTAATGTTTTCCTTTGAGAAATGATAGGAGAGATTCACCACACCCTCTTCACCTGTCACCCACACATTTTAACCACTTTTTCTTCCAAAAATCCACCTTTGCTCATAAAAATACTTTATTTTCACCCCTTCTTCACAAATTTTCACCACCGTCAGAGTTTCCAATCCCTATCCATAGGGTCACCATGAATTATCCAAGTAACTGAGTGCATTTCATGAAAGTAGTTGTGTTTTTGGAAGAGGTTGTGTGACTACTATAAGAAAGAAACTAATCTTGTAGCAACCTACACAAACCCTACATAACTAGAAGCAAAGAACTTTTGCAACTCTAGAATGAAGATTTGGCCATCCTTAAGAATCAAGAGGTCATCCTTGAGATGTAAGGAAGCCACGCCATCCTTGAGAGGCAACTACAAGGTCACTAACCCACTCCAAATGAGGACCAATGCATAGCACCTCCAGAGGCCATCAGATCTATCATTGGTTCAAAAGTAGCATGCATGCATCTATAACAACTTGATATCATAGGTAGGCTTATGTATGACACTCCTCGCCTTTTCTCTTAAGTGCATATTGGTTCAAAATAATGTTTTTATTGAATGAGGAATAAATTTTTATGGTTGGAGGTGGCCAGTAAACTTGGCCACCCTCGAATAGTAAAAGTGCAGTTCACTCACCCTTCCATGCAATGTGGAAAAGTCAGAGCGGGAGAGTGGTAACTATGAGGAGTGGGGCCAATGGTTAAAAAAATGAAATATGTGTAGGGGCCATCTCACCAAGTGTGTTGAGCCCACTACCACAAAAGGAAACAAAAGGACAAGCCCAACTTTAGTTGTACCGAAGCTCATTCTCAAAATTGTTAGAAAGGCCCACTAAGACATCAAAACGTCTAGCTAGCTACAACCAAAGGTTCCCTAGGATGCTACAAGGGAGCTACATAGTTGATTTGCGGGTGTTACAGGATAGGGAGAAGGTGTTATAGGATCAGACACAGTGGCTATAGGATTACTAGAATTGCTACAGGATTGCAAAGGAGGTTCTACCAGATCATGCCAAGAGGTGAAAGAGGGTCTGAATCAACGAGAATATTCCTCCAAACTGCCACAATCATAAGGAAATCATCCAAAGAGGGGTAAGTGGCATATTTTCCCCTCACCCTGCATGCAATTATCAAGTGAAATTTTGCATGTACAGACATCCTATAACAAACCCCTACATAATTTATTTCTTTTGAAAATGATTTTTTTTTAAATGAGGAAGGTAAGGTGGTAGCCTAGGTAGTCTTTTTGAAGCTTGGAACATAATTCTCCCCTCTCTAACTAGAAAAGAGGAACCAACATCCTTACCCTATCTTGAGACCCTAGGCTGCTCAGAACATAATTATACACAAAAATTTCTTTGAAATAACTTGAGGAAGCAGTAGTAGGAGCCATGGCAAGAGGTTTCAATATAAAGGAAACCACAAACACCAACAAAATCTATCAACATCTCCCTATCAGAGATATCTTCCTAAGCTACCACTGGATGGGATTCTTTGAAAAATTGAAAGGGTGTGATGATGAGGTAACCCATGAATTTTCCATGGCCCTTCGCTCTCAAGGAGAAGACAGTGCCACCACTGTTGTAAGGGGACTTTCCATCCACTTGAATGTAGAGCTCATTAGCAGAGTGACCACCATACCTCTAGGATTCAAATGGCGCAAGGAAGATAGAACAAAATTCATCACAACCAAGATAAAATTCTTCCTCCCTGAAGACAAAAATGGAGTAAGAAGGGAGAGCCTCCCTTACCCTTGGGATGAAGTGGCCTACAACATCCTCAAGTACATATATTGTGAAGGGAGTTTTAGTGTTGTATTTTCTTATCAATTTAGGTTTCTCTATGAGCTAAGGTTCCAAATAAAAATGCTCATTCCAAATAGGCTTAGTGTTACACATTTCCTACTTCAATCCATGATCGAAATGAGCCAAAGGGTGAGTGTTATGTGATCTCATCAAGACATCCAAAATGCTGAACAACCCTACATATGAGGCCTGAATGCGACCAATGAACGAGGCGAGATACTTGTTCTGAACCAACATCCGAACTTTTGCTTCCTCCATCTCTACCTATGGCTTCATTTTCTTCACTAAGTCAAGTGATGCCCCTTTGTATCTCATCATCCACTCTTGCACATAGGCACTGGCAGCTTGTATGTTCTTGGGAATTTTAACAAACTCTTTGTTCTGTTGCTATAAGCCATCCAAATAGACAATTGTTTTATGTATAATGATAAACCCCTCATAGAGCTTCTACATGGTTTCTTCGAGTGTTGATACTCCAGCAAGTATCGTTGCTCGCATATCCTCTAAGTAAACCTATGTAGAAGCTACACTTTGTGTTTCTGCGCGGAGTTGTTATGCCTCTTGCCTGACAGCCTGCAAGTTTTGTGCCAATTGCTCATCCTCATTCATCAAATATTGAATGTTTGATCTTGTAGCTCATGCATAGGCCAAGTTCGCTTTGACAATGGAATTTGGATGCTTCTTGGTGTCTAACACTATAACCCTTTATCTAACTAATGCAGGTGGTGCATGATCATCTAGAAAATGATTTCTTCGTGCTTGTACAATCATCTTTTGGAACTCATCGAATGATATATTGTACACATCCATTACCAAATCATCATCAAGGGGAACAACACCCCCTTCCTTGCTCAGAGCTAGCTATGCTGCTAGAGGTAGTGGAGACTGTGTGATGACCTGTAGTGTGCTTAGCATCATATCAACATCTTCATTCTATAGATCTTGTTCCATCTCCATGCTTTTCACTTCAATCAAATGCTCAATCTGCTTGTCAAGCTCCCTATCCTGCATCTATTCACCTTCCTCCTCAGTTATTGGTTGGTTTTGATCCTGCTCTTCAACCTAAATTGACACTTTTTCCTTTGTCATTGTGCCTTTCCTTTTTTCATCCTCCTACTTCCCCTTCTCTTATTGTTCTCTCCTCCTAAACTCTTCTTCTTCCTCCATATTTTGCTCTGACTCCTACAGCTTTACTTTTGCTTCCCGCAAACTCTCCTTTTCTATCTTCCTCCGCTCTACTCTTTGTATCCTCTACTTCCTCTTTGCTTATGTTGCCAAAGTTCCTTTCATGATAATAGGATCTACTTTCATCTTGTAGCTTTGTTCTCCCTCTCAGCTATCAGAAATCTTCCTCTTTCCTTTGTCCTGCACGAGATTGTTGCCTTCCACTGTTGTTGTTGTTGTCTATGGAGTAGCTTGTGAAGTCCTTACTAAAATTAATGGCTCACGGAGTTTGGAGGCATTGTAGCAATTCCTCCAGGTCCTCATCTAGCAAATGGAATTACCCATTGATCCATGGAAAGTAAACTCTCGCACAGTGGTCTTTACAAATACCACGAGGATCATACGAATTAAAGTCTCGAGTACTGAATTCAAACCTCACTATCTCCTTTCCCTCGAAATTCACGACTTTTAAGTTATTTATCTCGTATAATTCAATTTGCAAAGGAAAAGTGGGCCATGTTGCTTTCTTCTTCCTATGCAAAGCTGCTGACAACCTTGTGGTGAGATGGCATGATACTTCTTGCATGACAAGCTTGTCGGTGGCATACCTGGGTAATACATGCGGAGGCTTCTCTCTATTGAATACTCTAAGGAGGGTTCCACCTGGGGAGGCATACCAATCTGCGATGTCTATTATCACCTCCATCACTTCTCATGACATGCAAGGTGGATCTTCTTCAAAGATAAGCTTTTAAAGAGGGATGATGAAGTGGTCAGTTAGTTGTTCCATTACTCCCCGATAACTACAATCTGACATAAACTTGCAATAAATATGCACGACATTTTCTCGTGGTGTCCATGTCCAGTTCATGTCAGGGAACTGTTGTTCTGCATAGATTGCATCTAGTAAATAGGCAGACATATAAAACCTTGCTTGCTTACCATTGGTTAGACTCTAATCTTGCACTACATGGGCTCTCAACTGTGGAGCCAACAGATCTTACCAGTTGAACGAATTCCTCTCGTTCACAACCTAGTCCAATAAGACTGCCCACCCTTCAGGAAAGGTTTATGTGCTTGCTAACCATAGATCCTGCAAGCTAAGATAACCAAGAGCTAGTAGGCCTTCTTGAGGGATTTTGTCCCTTATACATGGGTGGGTGTATGTCGAAACTTTGATGGCTCTTTCACCCAGCCTTTGATAATGTCTCTTGTGTTCATATAGTTGTGGGTGGCATAGAAAAGTGAGTCCATGCGCTCTACTGGCTTAGGAAAGTGATACATGCACTGATAGTCTTCTGCCCAGAAGGTAGCAAGCTTATGTCTGTTGGTACTGCTCAATGTCATAATATTTTCATCAATGTGTGAGACAATCCAGCTAATGAAATCTACACATAGGAAGGTTGGATACCTTTAGGCAGCCTTGTATAGTCCTAACTGCCAAACGTTGAGCTACACCTATTGGTCCTCTAAGTCTACCTCAAAGTTCATTGCAAAAACATCTTTAACCTGATGCCATGTTAGTGATGATCCCTTTTCTATAAACAGCTGAGTATCTACATACGGTGGAAAGTCTACTGGAACTTGCTCAAATGCTTCCCCAGTACTACTTTTAGTGGTTTCTTTTGAAGCAACTCTCTTAGGTGCCATGGTGACAGTGACTGTTGGAGAGGTGCTCAACAAATGTTATACCTGTGGGATAGAAAAGACACTCATGGTAAGAAAACATCAGTGTTTATCAAATCTACTTTCAAGGCATGTCTAGGAACAAAACGGGCATCTAATGGGAAGGATTGCGCAATTATCATTGATGAGAGGGATTGGCTACCTGTGGGAACTATGCATTGTGCAGTCTTAACATCTAGGGTCGAAGCTTTAAATTGCACAATGCCCATTTTAGTTTGGGAGAGGTTGCGCATTGCGTAATCTTAGTGCCAATATGATAGGATGGCTCTTGGAACTACACAGTGCCCATTTAGGGCCAGCCTGTACTATGCGTTGCGCAAGTCTAGAGGCCGAGCTTGTGGCTTGAGCCTCAGGAATGCTCAATGCCCAACTGGGCAACGTGAAAACCGACCAAGGAAAGTGTAGATCTGCCCAAGGGAAGAGTGGAAAATGAGCAGATCTGATAGATAGTGTGAGCCTCAAAGCATATATGAGTAAGTATGAATAAATACATGTAGATCAAGTGTAGAAATTAATCAAATAGAAGGAAAATCAAGTATGTGAGGAGAGTTGCCGCAATGGCGACCATTGGTGCAAAAAACAAGAAATCCAATGTGACACTTGTGAAAGGCAATATAAAACTTAAAACAACACTTCTACAAGTTAAAACAAGTTGAAATGCTAGCAACCATGAAGAGAAATAAGTGAAATAGTACTCACACAAGAAAAATGACAAACAACGACAGAAAAAGCGGTAAAAGGCGAAAAAAGCGAAACTCACCCAAAAAAACAACGACGATCGCACGAATGGTTCCTTGATCTCCTCAAAAATGTTAGAGCTCTAAGATCGAATGTGCAAATGAGATCTAGAAGTGTTGATTAAATAGATTTGAACGAATTATGGTTTGTGATGCGCGTGCCTAAAATCAAGGAAAAAGTTACACTTATCAGAAGTTTCTAAAAATAGCGAAAGTACCTCCTTCGGGATACTAAAACTAGATCTCAATTTTTTAGGAATGATTTTTTTCTTTTTATTTTTTTTTGGGAAACTTGCTCAGAACTGCGCAACTTTATGGCTCAGTGCACTGCGCAGTTTTTAAGCTTAGTGATGAATTGCACAGTTTTTGGGCTCAGTGTGAGGCTTCCTTCCATGACTGTGCAATTTATGAGCTCAAGGCTGAATTCAAGTCAGGACTACACAATTCCCATCATCGAGGTTACTTGCCCTTAAGGATTGCGTAGTTTTTGGAGGCAAGCCTAGAAATGTTGTGAGACCAAGTTGGGAGATCAGCTTGTGAGTTAGAAAGATTAGCTAAGTGAGAAAACACAAGAAAAATGAAAAAATAAGTCTCAGTTGAAGGCTTGAAGCATGAATACATGTTTTAGTGCAAGATTAGCTCCCGTGGATAAGAAGGAAGCCTCCAAAATTGAAGCATAGGAAAAAATTTGGAGGGTGCTTATAGCCGCTACAACATTGGCGACACACTGGTAGAACTCCAACTATCTGTTTGGATCTTGTCTCAAGCAAAACAGATCTAACTCTTCCATAATTATTGTTTAGTTCAATGATTATCACAACTTCTTCACTTAACTTGAGTTAAATATATAATCCATACCATTCTCCTCATCGGCAACACACATACCAAGCCAAGTCAGACTCAGTCTTTTCATTTTGAGATGAGGAGTATATAAATGCATAAGTAAAATAGATTGTCAGAGTCTTAGTTTCCATCTCTAGTGTTTCTCTGCTTCTTGCATGTCTAGACAGTTCCCTAGCGGAGTCACTTCAGGAACACAAGAATTTCTTCGTTGCCAGCAAGCCTGGATAGTACTCCAGTGGAGTTGCTTGCTTCACCTCTATGCGCAGGAGGACTTTCTCTTCTTTCTCCCTTTATTTTATTTTTCATTTTTTTTAATATATTTTTTGTTCAAATAACTATGCATAGGCACTTATTTATTTCATCAGGTGGAAGAGGGATCCCAACTTATTGACGGTAGAAGAGGTTGTCCCTTTAGAGAAGGATATTTATATACACCTCTGTCATAATTGTTAAGGTTTTCCTCCCCTGCTTACTCTACTCGACTTAGATGACAAGGAATAACCGAAAATATAAGACTGGTTAGATTAGGAGGTACTAGTTAAAAGTGCAAGCATTGTGATTCCACTATGACTCTCTCTGAAAGGAACATATTTTCAACATAGTATCATCGACTAAAATAAATGCAAGATTCGCATAATGAGAGTGACTAGATAGATAGCCAAGCATTGATAGCAGTACAACTTCCTCTTGCATTTCAACGAGCTTGTCTAAGAAGCCAAACATGATCTCACACAGAAGTTAACCTATAACTGAAAAGAAAACAATGTTGATCTAAAGATGATCTGAGGTTGTCATTGATGTCAACCCATGCAGCACCAGGGGCTACCCTGATCTTGCAAGGGAATTTTGACTTGACAACTTACTCTATTTTGAGTCAATGATCTTCTAGATTGATTCTACTCATCGAGATGTTTCCGTTGATATATGGCATGCCAAGTAATTCTTGACGGTTTGAGAGATATTCATGTTTGAAGTTAGTAACCCCAGTTAGTGGGTTAAAACCCTATGGGGTTGTGGCATGGCACTAATAATTGGTTTTGTTCATTGAATGGTCATTAATTAATAATTTTTTAAGCTCCTAAAAACCCTCCAACATTCTCTATAGAAGCCCCTCTCAACTCTATAAAAAGAAATCTCATACATCCTCCAAATGTAGTGATTGTGGAATTTTCACTATAACTTCATTTCTACGAAGTCTTAGATTCTGAAATTAAAACCCATTTGATTTCAAATCCTGATGAACGTCATGACCGAATTTCAGATCTTGGTTCGCTATATTTTCGGAGATATGATCTATGGAAGTTAGGGTTTTTGCAGGTTGCCGAATTTCATCTCAAAGAAGTGACCTTGGGAAAGTTGTCATAACTCTCTCTCTGAGAAGAGGATTGGAATTCTGTAAAAATTGGTGGATGATGCACGGACTGTAGTTTGTTGTGTATCAATTTCAGAGCTGAAGGAGGAAACAGTGACACGTTACACGTCGTACAATATCGCTTTACTGAACTAGTCCATAATTAAGTCATTGTGAGAGATTGGACGTAACTTTGCCTTGAAGAGTCAAAATTGGGTCAGACATGTGGCATTGGAAAGAAGACTCAGAGGGCTTCTATAGGACTGAAGATCACATGTTGGGGATCTGAAATCGCAGAGATACATCAGATTAAATATCATGCTCTTAGAAGGCAAGAAAAACTAGATCAAGTGTTGTCAAGGGGTGCAAAGGACCAGACTCTCTAGGGCAGCAAAGAGCAAGGTGCAGAAAAATGATGTAGCAGAGCTAAGTTACAGGTAAGTATATTCTGTATATTCATGTTCATCTCTTAATTGCATTAGGTTCTCTGTATTCTAATTTGTTTTTTTTGTTTGGCACTGACATATGCTCTACAGGATGAGGTAAGTTTTGCTATTATCATTTCATGGGTAATTCCTTGAAGACTTTTTGCAGGTATTATATATTCATCAAGAGAAGACTCAATGCATAATCTAATGTTCTGAAGAATGAGAAAGGGTAGCATGACAAGAGCAGCAATCAAGGTGCAGAATAACAGCAAGAAGTTCACCACATGAAGTCTTCAAGTGGGTAGGATTGCATACAGACATCGTAAAAGTATCATTGTACAGAGTCATTGTAAAAGCATCTTTGTAAAAGTTGTACAAGTGTCTAACTACCAAGATTTGAAGAGGTAGTGTCGAGAGGTCTAGGATCATCATTAGGTGGTTGTGTCATAGTTGGGGTTATACTCTAGTGTGTCTTCTTCTTCTACATCATTCTATATGATTGTAAAGTGGACTATTTTCCCTGGTACGAGAGTCCATTCTTCTTTTATTCTTCTATAGGGTGGTAGGGTGGTGCTAGGCTGGTGCACGAAGTCATGAACAAGTTCAAGCCTGTGAAAACTTCAGGGTGGTAGGGTGGTGCTAGGGTGAGTTGTAGCTCATTGGGTGTTGGGGCATCCATTCAGTTGACTACTGAAGAATCTTGGGCGTTGGAGCGTCCATCCAGTGGGAGTTGGAGAAGAATGCTTTTCTAGATTCTAGGAAGTTGGAGCTTTATTTTCAATTGGAGTTGAAAATTAAAGAATTATTAGAAAAATGTTCGGTGGTTTTTGACCTGGAGGGGGTTTTCCGCCTAAATTTTTTGTGCCTCCTGTGTTCTTTTATTCGTTGTTGTTACTGCATAAACATTAATGGTAATTGAATATTAACTAATGCTCTAAAAAGATTTAAAAGTGCTAATTTCTAAGGAATATTGATTCACCCCGCGCCCCCCCCCCCCCTCCTAGTATTTTCCAACAATTGGTATCAGAGCTTGGTTCCTTCAATAGCAGTTTAACAACTGGGAGGAGATCATGGAGCATACCAAGAATCATGTACCTCTATTCAACGAAAATATTATGCACTATGGAAAGGAAGAATGGAGGTCTATCTCTCGGCACAAGGTTACGAAGTATGGGACACTGTTCAAAATGGCTTTACACCAACCACGGATGAACAAGGTAAGAAGAATTTGGTAAATGATGCAAAAGCAAAGAATATTATTATCGATGGACTTATTGAATCTGCTTATCATAAGGTGTTGGGTTGTAAAACCGCCAAAAATGTATGGACAAGCTTGAGAATATATATGCAGGTGACTCAAATGTCAAAGAAGCAAAGCTTCAAATCTACATAGTAAAATTTGAGCAACTCAGAATGAAAGAAGATGACAACATTGTTGCATACTTCCAACACGTTGATGAAATAACCAACACTCTAGAAGGATTGGGAGAGCCTATTGATGTGAAGATTATTATATGAAAGATTCTTAGAACGTTAACTGGAAGATTCAAACCAAAGGTATCAGTCTTAGAATACAGTGCAAATCTGGACAAACTCAGTAAAGAGGAATTACATGGAGTTCTCATAGCATATGAAATGAGAATTGATGAAGAAGAGGGTACTTCGCATCTAGAAACTGCGTTTGTTGCATCTAAGAAAACCAATAAGGACAAAAAACCTTCAAAGGCAAAGACATGCACCTACAAGTGTGAAGAAAAGGAAGATGATGAAGAAGGTTTTTCAAATGGAGAATATGCTTACTTTACGAGAAAACTAAAAATTGGTAAGGGAAAATTCAAAAGTAAACTTCCATTGATATGTTTCAGTTGTGGTGAGGTTGGGAATTTCGCAACAGAATGTCTAAACAGAAGTGATGGAAACTCAAAAGGAAAGAAAGGATTTAAGAAATTCAACAAGCAAGGCAAGAAGAAAGTATTCAAAAGGAACTTTCTCTCTAAAGAAGATAGCTCATCATCCGATGAAGATAGTGACAGTGAAGAAGAATCCAATGAGAGAGTATTGTTTATGGCCAAGCACAATAAACAAGAGGTATCAAACAACGAAGAAGAAGGGTTGACCATAGAAGAATTTTCTAAGGAGGCATTCAAGCTTATAAATGAGCTCAAGGCTGAGAAGATCTGTTCCAATACGCTTGAAGTACAAGTTCAAGGTCTCAAAATTGAAGTTGAAGAACACAAATGTATTGAAGAATCACTTCAAAAGAAGTTGGAAGAAAGCAACCGATAAAGGGAAGCATTAGAAGCCGAAGTAGTCTCGCTGCGTAAGGAAGTGAAGAAGGGAAAAACTATCCAAAACTATGCCAACAGCTCAAGGGCATTGGAAGAACTCATCAACAACCAACGATCTTACAACGACAGAACTAGCCTCGGTTACAAAGAAGAATAAGTAGGACCTTCTACAACAAAATACAATGAACCTATGAGATCTGACAGGCATGTAGACTTCATTGAACAAGATTCACAAGAACAGCCTTGGAAGACAATTCCCCGACGAAGATTTCCATCCAGGTACCAACATATTTTTCATGGCTGTTGTTATTCATGTATAAAATTTGGTCATAAAGCTGTAGAATGTCGCACGTACTTTAGGAACCAATATAATTCCAAGAGATCTGTCAAATATGAACCTCCCAGGGCTGAACGAAACATCAATAGATTTGAACACTTAAGAAGTAATATTTAATGTTACATATGTCGAAACTTTGAACACATAGCCAAAGACTATAGACTTGAAAATCCTCCAGAAGAATCTTCGAAGCCACAGAACAAACGAACATGGAAGAAGAAGAACATTGATAATTATTCTCTTGCTCTCAAGGCTCAAAAAAACAAAGATGTGTGGTATGTTGATAGCGGTTTCTCAATGCATATGAATGGAGATATAAAGAAATTTGTATCTCTGAAAGAGAAGAAGGATGGAACCGTGTCCTTTGGAAATGATGGATCTTCAAATGCTATAGGATCAGGTACGGTCAGCCTTGGAAGCAAAGATGCTCTAGCCAAGAATGTTCTATTGGTTGAATACATGAACCACAATCTGCTTAGTGTTGGACAAATGTGTGATCAAGGACACACAATGCTATTCAACTCCACAAAATGTGAAATCAGGAAAGGCAGGTATCATGAAAGTGTGGCTATAGCAGTCGAGCTCCAAACGACATATATGTTTTGGATGAAGCAACTAAAGCATGTCTACTAGCTAAAGAAGATGAAAGTTGGTTATGGGAAAAATGAATGGGTCACATAAACTCTGACAATCTTGTCAGGATAAGCAAAAGGAAGCAGTACGAGAAATGCCAAAAATCTCAGAACTTTCCAACACACTATGTGAGGCCTGTTGGCACGACAAGTAGACAAAATGCAGATTTAAAACAAAAGAACACTTTGCATCACATCCATTGGAATTGATACACACTGATCTATGTGGTCCTATGGGAACAAAAGGCTTAGATGGAGAATTATATTTCATGTTAATGATAGATGACTATACTAGGATGGCAGTCGTCAGTTTCCTAAAGAAAAAATCTAAAGCATTTAAGTGCTTTAAGATCTACAAGGAGTTGGTCGAAAATGAAAATGATTTAAAAATAAAATATCTAAGATCAGATAATGGCGGAGAATTCACTTCCAAATTATTTCAGCAATAATGTGACGAAAATGGAATAAAAAGACAATTTTCAACAGCACGAACACCTCAACAAAATGGAGTTGCTTAAAGAAAGAACAGAACCATACAGGAAATGGGTAGAACAATGCTGAAGGACTCAAAATTGGATGAAAAATTATGGGTTCAAGTAATTGATACGACAGTCTTCATTATCAACAGAAGTCTTCTCAGAAATAATTGCAATAAGACCCCATATGAATTATGGGAAGGAAAAGTGGCTGATGTAAAATATTTCAGAATCTTCAAAAGCAAATGTTATATCAAAAGAGAAGATCAAAAGTTGGGTAAGTTTGAATCGCGTGTTGATGAAGGTATCTTTGTTGGTTACTCATGCAAAAGAAAGGCCTATAAATGCTATAATCTAAGACAAAAACAGATAGTGGAGAGTATAAATGTTACATTTGACGACGATAGTGTTCTAACGAATAATGATGAGGATCTAGAATCTTTGAAACTTGAGACAGAGGCTGAAAAAGGTACAGATAAAATTCTAGAACAAGAAGCAATTGTCAACCATGAAGAAGGAAATAATGATCAACAAGATATACAGGAACAACAACAAGAAGCTCCTCCAAAGAGAATAAAAGAATGGATTCAAAAGAACCATCCATCAAATCAAATCATTGGTGACAAGAAAAGGAATTGGAACAAGAAAAGGTCGACAACTTTGTTCATCACAACAAGCTCACATTGCTTTTCTAGCAACCTTTGAGCCTAGTAGTTTTGAGGAAGCCAGCCAGAATGAACATTGGGTAGCAGCTATGAATGAAGAATTGGATCTAAATGAGAAGAATAACACTTAGGAATTAGTTCCACGACCAAAAGATAAAAATGTCATTGGGACTAAATGGGTGTTTAGGAACAAATTAAATGAAGATGGACAGGTTACCAGAAACAAAGTAAGATTGGTTTGCAAAGGCTGTGCACAAGTGGAAGGAATTGATTTCGACGAAACATTTGCACCAGTTGCCAGAATGGAAGCCATTCGAATGTTTCTTGCCTATGCATGTTCAAGAAAAATAAAATTATACCAAATGGATGTTAAGTCAACATTTCTGAATGGAGAATTAGAATAAGAAGTTTACATCGAACAATCTGAAGTTTTTCTACTATCAGAAAAAGAAGACTATGTTTGTAGGTTAAAGAAGGCTTTGTATGGTCTCAAGCAGGCTCCCAGAGCATGGTATGCTCGTCTTGACGGATATCTACATCAACAAGGGTTCAAGAAAGGTACTGTTGGTAGCAATCTTTACGTACAAATAGATAAGGATAATTTAACAATCGTTTAGGTATATGTGGATGATATAATCTTTGTTAGCAATGATGATCGACTAAGTAACAACTTTGCTATAAAGATGCAAATTGAGTTCGAGATGTCTTTACTTGGTGAGTTGACATACTTCTTAGGGCTTCAAATATCTTAGCAAGAGAAAGGAATATTTATATGTCAAGCCAAGTAAATCAAGGAAATGCTCAAGAAATTCAAAATGGAATATTGCAAACTTGTCCTTACTCCGATAGTAACATGTTGAAAATTGAGCATAGATGACTCATCTAAGGATGTGGATTAGAGGTTGTACAAATCTAGGATTGGTAGTCTTCTATATGTAACAGCCTCCTGACCAGATGTTATGCAAGCAATTGGACAAGTAGCGAGATTCCAAGCAGCACCAAAAGAATCACATATTATTGTCGTCAAAAGAATTCTTCGATATCTAAAGGGCACAACAGAATATGGCTTGTGGTATCCCAAGGGAAAAAATCTCATTATTCAAACCTTTACAGATGTAGATTGGGTAGGAAGCATTGATGATCGTAAGAGTACTAGTGGAGTAGCATTCTATCTAGGTGGTTGTCTCATATCATGGTTGAGCAAAAATCAAACCTCAATCTCGTTATCTACAGCGGAAGCAAAATACATTGCAGCGGTAGCTTGTTGTACTCAAGTCCTTTGGATGAAACAAACTTTGCAATATCTTCAAGTACAATTCAGTGAGCCTATTCCCATCTTCTGTGATCACACTAGTGCCATCAGCATCTCCAAGAATCCTATCATGCATTCAAAAACAAAACACAGTCCGATAAAATATCATTTTGTTAGAGAACAAGTCGTTGAAAAGAATATCAAACTTGAATATGTTGATACAAAAGAACAAATCGTTGATATATTCACTAAAGCTTTACCTCAAGAAGCATTTGAATATCTTTGCCAGAAGCTTGGGATTCTTGCAAGTTCTCATTAGATTTTCCTTATTTGAAAAATAAAGGGGGAGTGGAAGTGTGTATAGGTCCGCAGGATGCTTTTGTATAAGGGGGATTTACCCTTTTCCATTGATGTCAAAGGGGGAGTGAAGGTAGTAGGAAGAGGTGCCCTGATCCCAGGGGGAGTACTTGTGTTTCCATCAATGCCAAAGGGGTAGATTGTTGATCTAAAGATGATCTAAGGTTGTCATTAATGTCAACCCAAGCAACACCAGGGGCCACCCTGATCTTGTAAGGGAATTATGACTTGAAAACTTACTCTATTTTTAGTCAAGGATCTTCTATATAGATTCTACTCATCGAGATGTTTCTGTTGATATATGGCACGCCAAGTAATTCTTCACAGTTTGAGAGATATTCGTGTTTGAAGTTAGTAACCCCAGTTAGTGGGCTAAAACCCTAGGGGGTTGTGACATGGCACTCATAATTGGTTTGGTCATTGAATAGTCATTAATTAATAATTTTTTAAGCTCCTAAAATCCCTCCAACATTCTCGATAGAAGCCCCTCTCAACTCTATAAAAAGAAATCTCATACATCCTCCAAATGTAGTGATCGTGGCATTTTCGTTATAACTTCATTTCTGTGAAGTCTTAGATTCTGAAATTAAAACCCATTTGATTCGCAATCCTTATGAACGTTGTGACCAAATTTAAAATCTTGGTTCGCTATATTTTCAGAGATATGATTTTTGGAAGTTACGGTTTTTGCAGGCTGCCGAATTTCATCTCAAAGAAATGACCTTGGGAAAATCGTCATAACTCTCTCTCTGAGACGAGGATTGGAATTCTGTAAAAAATGGCAGATAGTGCACAGATTTTAGTTTTTTTTATTATCAATTTCAGAGCCAAAGGAGAAAACAGTGACATGTGGCATGCCATACAAGTTTGCTACTGAATTAGTCCATAATTAGGTCATTGTGAGAGATTGGGCATAACTTTGCCTTGAAGAGTCCAAATCGGGTAAGACCTGTGGCATTGGAAATAAGACTTAGAGGGATTCTGCAAGATCGAAGATCACATGTTGGGGATCTGAAATCATAGAGATACATCAGATTAAATATTGTGCTCCTAGAAAGCAAGAAAAACTAGACCAAGTGTTGTCAATGGGTGCAAAGGACCAGACTTTATAGGGAAGCAAAGAGCAAGGTGCAGCAAAATGATGCAACAGAGATAAGTTATAGGTAAGTATTTTCTGTATATGCATGTTCATCTCTTAATTGAATTAGGTTCTTTGTATTCTAATTTGTTGTTTTTGTTTAGCACTAACATATGCTCTGCAGGATGAGGTAAGTTTTTCTATTATGATGTCATGGGTATTTCCTTGAAGACTTTTTGCAGGTATTATATATTCATCAAGAGAAGACTCAATGCATAATCTAATGTTCTAAAGAATGAGAAAGGGTAGCATGACAAGAGCAGCAATCAAGGTGCAGAACAGCAGCAAGAATTTCACCACATGAAGTCTTCAAGTGGGAAGCACTACATACAGACATTGTAAAAGTATCATTGTACTGAGACATTGTAAAAGCATCTTTGTAAAAGTTGTACAAGTGTCCATCTGCCAAGAGTTGAAGAGGTAGTGTCAGGAGTTCTAGGATCATCATTAGGTGGTTGTGTCATAGTTGGGGTTATGGTCTAGTGTGTCTTCTTCTTCTGCATCATTCTATATCATTGTAAAGTGGACCATTTTCGCTAGTACGAGAGTCCATTCTTCTTTTATTCTTCTATAGGGTGGTAGGGTGGTGGTAGGGTGGTGCATGAAGTCACCAACAGGTTCAAGCCTGTGAAAACTTTAGGGTGGTATGGTGGTGCTAGGGTGAGTTGTAGCTCATTGGGTGTTGGGGCATCCGTTCAGTTGACTACTGAAGAATCTCGGGCGTTGGAGCGTCCATCCAGTGGGAGCTAGAGAAGAATTCTTTTCTAGATTATAGGAAATTGGAGCTTTCTTTTCAATCGGAG